>CM034473.1:19269149-19334941 GCA_019925255.1 Litchi chinensis | reverse complement strand
GATCATTTTCTCAGGAGCTTCAAGTCTGTTCCCGATTCTAAAACTGAGGTTTCTTGCTCTTTTTTCGATGAATTTGCATTCTATTCAGTGTTTGACTTGAAAGGGTGTTGTTGTTTCTGTTTTTGTTTGTGTTTTCTTTTTTCTTTTTTTGGTGAATTGCTTTATATGTGTGATCTGTGGTGAAATTCGTGGAAGAGTTGGGTTTTCTTGATTTGGAATTCTTTGTTAGTATTTGTGTTTTTGAAACTGTGTGATGTTGTAGGGTACTAAAATGAATTCTGGCTATGCAATGGGAGAGTTTTAGATGTATAAAAGTTGTTGTTTATGTATGGAAATGGCTGGAAATGATAAAGATCCCGGTGTGGTGATGTGTGGGGTTGTTTTTGATGTCACTGAGGTCGAGAAATATGGGAACAGCTTATGATTAGACTGTACGAGTTTCATATGCTGCAGATGCATTTTTTCATGTCAGGAATACACTCGTTTTCGAGTTTTGATGTCATTTTAGTAGTCTTTTGTTTATCCTACTATTGTGTATTGTAAACATTGGAATCTTGAATTTGGTTGTTATTTGTTGTATTACGATATGGTATCCGGTTTGAGTTAATGATGTGATTGCATTATCATTTGAAACCAATTTCGTAGTTGGATCTAGTTCTAAGCATGGAGTAATTGTTTGGTTCTTTTCCTGCAATGGTACAGATGATTTTGCACACTTTTTCGGAAATATGGTTAAGTGGAAAATAATTTGAGTGTTCAAGGATCCAAAGATACATTTGGGTGTCTTGTTAGAACTCGCAATTTCATTGGACTAAAATAGTGTACTGTGGTTGTATAGCCGTGTGGAAAGTAACCATGTGATTGGCTATAAAGTTTATTAATAAACTTTGCATAATTATCTTGACAAACGACATACAAGCACACAGTTATATAGATTAGCTATAAGTGTCATTTTGTTTAGTTTGTAATATTTAATTGCTCACAAGCTACATGATGCACTTTAAACTTTATTTAGGCTGTCAATTGAAAGGTGAATGTGAATATTATATTATTTGGTATATGAACTAAGGATAAAAGTCTCGACTTGCTTATCAGGATCCTGTTAGAAGTGCAATTATAGATTCCTGCATCCGGGTCATGGACAATGGGAGAGAGAGCATTCACAGAAAAGTATGTGAGCAATGCTGTCTTTGCTTAGCTGTTACAGATTTGCTAGTTTCTACTTTCTCCGCAAGGTTGCGCAATTTATACTTTTGTAAAACAAGCTCTCTATACAACTTGCAGGTGTTCTTCATATTTACTCTATATAATACTTCTAATCACGATGATCAACTTAAGGTAAGGTAATCATTTATAAATATTGTTAAATCTGTACACAATTTTCATGAAGTAAGGTTTTGAAAGTTAAATGTCGTAGCTAGGAGCAAGCAGTCCTGAAGAAGCAGCAAAATGGATTCATTCAATTCAGGAAGCAGCTTTAAAGGTTCCAAATGGCTCTATTTTGTTAATGCACAGGACAGCAGAAAGTGGGTGTGTAATACAGGAGTTGATGCTTATGTTTTTGTGCAGGGTGGTCCATACCAAGGAGAAAATGGTGCTGGTTATTCGAGTAACGCTTGGGAGTCTTTTAGGTTTGCCAATTCTGCCCAGAAGCTTTACTCTTCTTTAACAGATGTGTTAAACTTCAGACTAGCTTTTACTCTGTTGTCCAAAAAGCTATCTCTATTTTTATATTTTGTGATATACTGTTGGTTAGAGTTGTCAACGGGGCCTCAAACCCCTAAATCTCCAATCCCCCTTCCCTTTTGGGGTAGATTTTGGGAATTTTTGAGGATTGGAGATGGGGATGGATATGCAACCCCAAATCCAAATGGGGATGGGGATGGGGGCACCACCACCATCCCCATTTCCTTGTTTCCCTCATTTATAGTATAAAGATATAAAAAGTATATTATTTAATAAATTTTCCCAGTTATGATTTTATCGTATGTAATTATTTCATATTATTTAAACTTTTGTCATATGTATGACTTATGTAAGAAGATTGTAATTGTTTTACAATGTTTTGGATTTCATACATTAAAGTGTTGTGAATTCAGTATGTTGAAATTCTATAGAATTATTTTGTAATTTATGTGTTTAATATTATATATATATATATTAGAAATTTTGGGTCAAACAAGGTAGAATGAGGATGAGAAAATGGGGGAAACGGGGATGGAGATGGAGGAATCCACCTCCAAATGCCTCTATTCCCATTTCCCCCAAATGGGATTTGGGTGGGGATGGGGGAACCCACCCCTATCCCCATTTGCCCCATCGATATCTCTAATTTTGGTTACTTAGAGCTTTTTAATGCTTGCAGATTGGGCGGTTCCAATAGGGTGAATCACTCCAAGTCTATAGACTGGACCCTTTGTTCAGCAAAACGCATGGATCAAGTGACATCTGATGTTATTGCACCATCATCTTGGACAATCTTTGGTTGTCAAAATGGTTCGTGGAAAGTTAATTGTATGCTATATATGACAAGGCTTAAGTTGCACTTGTATAAAAATAATTATTGTAGTGCAGGTCTTCGGCTGTTTAAGGAAGGGAAAAATAGGGATTCTCATGGCAAGGTTGGCAGCTATCCCTTTTTTATTAGTTACAGGTTTTAAACTACAATATTGATTTCTGTCTTCATGCAGTGGGATGATCATCCTGCAATAATGGCCGTGGGAGTGGTGAATGGCACTTCAGAAGCCATTTTCCAGACACTCATGTCTCTTGGTCCTTCAAGATCAGAGTAAGTTTGCTTGATATTGTTTAACCTTAGTATTAAATTGTTGAAGTTAGGAGGAAGCATAATTGTGATCTTAGGATTTGTAGCGCCGTTAAGCTTGAATAGCTTTTGTGTGAATGTGTTGATACCTTATAATCAGACAGCTTTATGTCTTCAAGTCTACTATAGCAGTCATGATATTCCTTGTCAAAAACTGTATTTATGGAGTTTCTGAGAAATGATACTGTGAAGTTTTGTGTTAAGACAGTGTAGACTGCTGAACAAATTTTACGATCTTATTTAATAATAAAGGAGTTATGATCCTGCACTCAAGAACATGCATATGCTCCCTTACAAATCTATTAGAAGCTGCCCAGTTACACTAGTGACTATTATCTTGGGGCTGTGGGGATGTGGGGAACTATAACTCTAATTGTTTAAATTTTATCAATTTTCTTTTAAAATATATACACATCTGTTACTTCAAATAACTTTGCAAATTGGCTTGCAGATGGGACTTCTGTTTGTACAAAGGTAGCGTGGTTGAACACCTTGACGGTCACACTGATATTGTCCACAAACAGTTATATAGTGATTGGTTGCCCTGGTAGGATTCATATTTTATACAATATTAAAAAAAAAAGAAAAAAATGGAGTTATTTGAACTGAGACTCCTGATTGGTTCATTGCTTAGTTCTTGTATTTGACATGTTAGAAATTGCAGGGGAATGAAGCGAAGAGATCTCTTATTGCGACGTTATTGGAGAAGGGAAGATGATGGAACATATGGTTGTAATTTATGGAGGAAATCTTTTTATTTACATCTCTAACTGATTTTGAATTGGAAATGACCTTCTTTGCTTTTTTCTGTCACAGTTATACTCTACCATTCTGTGTTTCACAAGAACTGTCAACCTCAGAAAGGATATGTTCGTGCCTGCCTTAAAAGTAATGTATGCTTTAAATTAAGAAGAACAAGATAATATTTTCAACTTTTTCAGAGTTTCTTGTATGCATGCACTGGTTATGGTGATACTTTGGAAGTCTCTCTAATGTCTCAATCTCTCAAATGTGTGTCTGAAATAAATGATTCGGCATATAATTGTGTTGGTTGTTTAGCTTGCAGCTTCATAAACTATTTTTGAACTTTATTATGATTCTAATAATCATCATAGTTCTATCTCTATTAACATATTTTTAGCATTCATCTTTTTTTGAATGTGCAATTTATAGAGATTTGTAGGGCATTGTGTGTTGATTATTGTATCTTTTGATTCATTAGTGATGAGAGTTCATGATATTTTCTTTCCTTTAAATGGATGGATAATTGAAAATTACCAGGTAATAAATAGGAGGTAATATTTTACACTTATTATAGGTGGGGGATATGTTGTATCTCCTCTGAACCAAGGGAAAAGATCGGTCGTAAAGCATATGCTCGCTATTGATTGGAAATTCTGGAGATCTTATCTACAACCATCTTCTGCTAGATCTATTACCATCCGCATGCTTGGGAGAGTTGCTGGTAATCTTCAACGGTTAATGGATATTTATACATTTAATCGTATGTTGTATAATTTTCTTTTTGGGGTAATATATCCGAATCCTAAATGTATGGCATGTGGTTTGTAACTATCACATTATTGTATGATCTAAATGGCAGTTGCTAATTACTAGTGACATCATTTATGTATATTTTGGGATAAAATTTGGGCTATGTAGCATTACTTCTTTACTGAATATGATCTTCTAGGCAACAAATCAGTTTTATTCCTTTGGTCTTTGCACAGCATTGCGTGAGCTTTTTAGAGCAAAACATGGAAATTATTCTTCCTCTGACTTTTCATCTGGAGAGTTGACAAGAAATATCAAGTTGCATCAAGTGGAAGGAAGTAGTGTTGTTGATGTCCGAACATCGATAGAGAATGGGAAGAGCAACGAAACGATAAGTGAAGAAGTGGATAAATCCCCTTCAGAACATGCTAGCCTTGTAGGCCTGAATGACGCTGCTGATGAATTCTTTGATGTTCCAGAGCCATCTGACTCTGATGATTTAGAGAACGGATGGACTTCTGATTTTGGTGCAGAAATGTGCTCCCAGGTACTGGCTCTGTTGAATTAGTTCTCTTTTCTGCTTTCCTGTGAAGAGAAATCAGAATGGGTTCAAGTACATTGCATTGGTCACATTGTTTGTGGCTGTCAGTGCTTACATGCTGTGAGTCTTTCATCTTCACCTCTATCTGTCCTCCACCCTTCCTCACTCTGTGGCACTCTCACAAACATACACACTTGCGAACATGCACACATGAATACAAATGTTTTTAATTTTATATGTGCATTTCATTTTATATATGTTGGCAAACCTCTTAGCATCACTTCTCAGTATTGGCAGTCACTGATATTTCAGTGCGCCTGAGCAACTAACGCAACACTTCCTAATTCTCTTCGTTCTTGTTTGAATGATGTAGAATTTCAAGTATTTCTTCCACGTGTTTCTCACTTGTCTGTACTATGTTGATTGCTGCAGGATACACGTCATCCAAAATTATCGGCTGCTGGTTTTGTCAAAAAATTGCATGATCTTGCAGGTGATTTCAATTTGGGCTACTAATACTACACTTAAATTTTGAGTTAATGGCAAAAGAAACGTGATTTGTTGTTACAGTTGTATACGGTTTCTTTGTTTCGTGAGATGTTGATGGCAAGAGTGTGTGTATTGCAGTTCAGAAGAAGGGCTATGTGGACTTACAAGGGACGACAAGGGAAGATAGTACTTCATGCTGCTATGGAACCACTCTTCAGAAAGATCCGATTTGTACTTTGGCTTGCAGTTGGACGTCAGCAGATCCTTCCACTTTCTTAATTCGTGGGAAAAATTACTTGCAAGACCGTCTCAAGGTATGAACAGTAACCTTAATAATTTTAAAGCTATTAGTGACAGGAGAAAATGTTGTTTGTGTTCCATGTTAGGTTCTTCATAACCAACAGCTGATAAGTGGTTGTTAGTATGTGGTGATAGCAAAAGCAATATATCAAGATAGACGACAATTTATTTGTTGAGATTCGAAATTAAGTTAGAGTCTGATACTAGAGCATTACTGAAGGATATAAAAAGCTCCTCACTGTAATTTTGGTTCTCTACAAAAAACTACTGTCTTCTAGTTTAATATATTGCTTTTGCGATCACCACATACTAGCAGTGACAAATTAGTTGGCCATGCATGCTTAAAATTAAAATTGCATGATCTTGCAATGCTAACTTGCATGTCATTGCTGTCACCATCTGTGTAATAAATCTTTTGTTTTTCCTTCTATTCACTGTTTCTCTAGTTAACCAATTTTGGAATCCTAATCAGAAGTTTGGGTTTTAACTCTTCTTCCTGCTACAACTTTAAATGTACACTTTAGGGGATAATTAATGTGTGAAAGTGTGACTATGTTTTAAAGACCTTACTCTATAAGTCAGATGCATTGAATTTGTAATCTATAGTTTTGGAATTGTATCCATTAATCATCCCACGTGCTTCAGTTTATAGTGGAGATGTAGATTCTCATCTTGTGGTAAATCTTAATGTCATTTGGTTGCTTTCTTTCCAGATTAAAGCTAAGGGATCCTTGATGCAAATGGTTGCTGCAGATTGGCTGAAATCTGACAAACGTGAAGATGATCTTGGAGGTCGTCCGGGGGGGATTGTTCAGGTTGACCTTTAATTGGCTCTGTTGGACTTGTTGAATTTGCTGCCTGATAGTTGTGATTTTAATAAATTTTACAAGCTTTGTTCTGCAGAAATATGCAGGGAAAGGTGGGCCAGAATTCTTTTTCATCATAAACATACAGGTAAATTCAGTTTATGGTTTATCTTTGAGCCAAGCTAAACTTAACCTGTATCATTTTTACTAGCTTTGTGCATTTAAAATGATTGCTTGTTTATATGAAACAGGTGCCTGGCTCAGCAACGCATAGTCTAGCACTATACTATATGATGACTACTCCTGTCAAGGATTCGCCCTTGCTTGAAAGCTTTGTCAAGGGGGACGATGCATTTAGAAATTCGAGATTTAAGCTCATACCGTACATATCTAAGGTTTGTGAAATACAGTGATTGATACCAATTATCTGGTTTAGAATCACATAGTGCATTGCCTGATCACCTCCTTCACAATTCACACATACACAAAATTTGAGAAGCAATATGCTTCCTGCCGTTTGCCCAATAAAGAAAGGCCTTGTCATCTTTTACTGGCGATTTCAAAGTATAAATGCTACTCAAATATTTTTCTCTTTCCCCTTCTCTCATTTCTTTTAGTTCAAGATTTGTTTCTTTATCGTCAGTAGTTGAATCTAAGGCTGCCCTTGATTCCAATGCATCAAGTTAATTCATTTAACCTCTAAAAATTGTGTAATGTGCACCATGATTTTCTCATTTCTTTAGGAGAAACAGACAGTTCGCTATATGCTGCATTGATTTCATTCAACGTGCTTTATGAACGAAGGCTAATTCTGGCACAACTTATTTTCAGGGTTCATGGATAGTTAAGCAGAGTGTGGGAAAGAAAGCTTGCCTGCTTGGTCAAGCACTGGAAATTAACTATTTCCAGGGAAAGAACTACTTGGAGGTGTTCCATTCATTTCAATATTCTATAAAAATAGATTATGCTGCGCTGTTGCTTTTAAGTTTAAATATTGCATATTATGTGATTCTTGGTCATGCAATCCTTCTTTTCCCAACTTTACCACACACCTCACCATACACAATGCAAAGTACATCAATACCTCCAAGGCTGGTGTGAGTTGGATCAATAATAGAATCAGGAATTTATACCAGAACTTTTATAGCTGACATTTGTCGCTATCTTTTCAGCTTGGGGTTGATATTGGATCATCAACAGTTGCAAGGGGTGTGGTCAATCTTGTTCTGGGTTACCTTAACAACCTGGTGATCGAAATGGCATTCTTGATACAGGTAAAACCACTATATTCAGTTACCTATAAAAAGTCTTAATTTTTTCTTTTACACCATGGAACAAACCAAATTGAAACAGCATCAGCTCTTCACATCTTAATCACACATTGTGAATAACTGGTGCTTGTCTCTCCACTTCTTTGACATCCTAAACGCTGATGTTGTTGATTGCACAGGGAAATACAGAAGAAGAGCTCCCGGAATTTCTTCTGGGGACATGTCGCTTGAATCATCTTGATGCCACGAAAGCAGTTATAGTTAAACAATGATTATAGCCAACTTTCTGTCCAATTACTAGTTGGTGCATAGGGGGATGCAAATTAAAATGAGTTTTTGCTCTGCCAACAATCCTGCTAAATTTATTCTTTGATTCAATCAAAATTGAAACTGGCAGCATTTTAAGGTGCCCTAACAACCAATATATTTGTACAAATGATGCCTTCAATAGTGCTCTTCAACTTTCCCACTTCCCGAAATAGAAAAGGTCATTTTTAATGAATACTAGCTCAAACTTGTCAACCCAGTAAGTTCTCTGACTCTTCTAGTGGTAATGGGGTACTGCTTGGGCCTGGTTGTTAGGTTTGAGTATCTATGTGAGGCCCACTTTTGTATGTTGCATATACATGGACTTCCATCTCTAAAATTAAACTGGAAGGTTTCAAAATTTAAAAGGTAATTAGAAACTAATGGAAATATATTTTGTAATGATTACTTTTATAACCATACAAATTATGTATAATAGTTAAATTTTACAGACCGTTTTTAAGAACCTGTTTCGTCTTTTTTTTTCGTCTCATGTATATTATCTTAGAAGTATTGAATTATTTAAACTATTCCGATTTTAGTAGAAGACGTCATAATTTATTGATATTGAACCTATACATTAGCACTGACACAAACAACTTTGAATTTACGTTTAATACCATAGAGATTGTACATGTATTCGTTGTCTATGTGGTTGTAGTATCTTCTTTTTGCTTATGATAGGAAATTGAGTCACGTTATACACATTTGTGGTATGTATGATAATTTTTCTTTTTTTTTTTTTGAAAAAAAATTTTAGTCTCTAACTTTAGAAAATTATCAAATTTTTAACTATTTCAGAAAATGGCAAAATGGATCCTAATATTTGAAAAAGTGTCAAATTAATCTCTCTCATTAATCAACTAACGGTCAAACTTAACGGAAAATATAAAAAGAGTCATTTAACCTTGGACTATGTTAAAATGGATAAAAAGATCGTTATGCTCTTATAATTACAATAATATTTTGAAATGTTACTTAAACACTAATAAAATTAAAAAAAAATTAAAATAAAATTAAATAAATTAACAATAAAAAAATCAATAATATTCATGAATTTTCTTTTAGAAAATTAAAATCAAAATCTAAAATAAAACAAATTAAAAAAAAAAATCATCTTCATCTTTAACCTAGTCTTCATCTTCAACCTCATTCCACGTCAATATTCATCTTCAATCAAGCAAACAACATCCATAAAATCAACCTAAATATCTCATTCATTAGCAATTTAATGAAAATCAATTCAAAACAAAATAATGTCTAAAAGACCCACAAATAAAATTTATTTCTATTTCAAACTTTTTTTTTTTTTTCAGATCATTTTAATCCTTAAAATGATAAAATTACCCTTATATATTATGTTATCCGTTAAGTTTGATCGTTGGTTAACTAACAACAATGACTAATT
Source organism: Litchi chinensis (assembly GCA_019925255.1). NCBI lineage: Eukaryota > Viridiplantae > Streptophyta > Magnoliopsida > Sapindales > Sapindaceae > Litchi > Litchi chinensis. The sequence continues at coordinate 19,325,502 of CM034473.1, read as the reverse complement.
TGATATTTTTTCGAAAGGTTAAGGTCCATTTTGTTTTTGAAACATAGTTAAAAATTTGATCATTTTTTAAAAGTTAGGTACTAAAATGATTTATTTTTTTTTAAAAATAAAATTTGATTGATTTAGATAGAGACCCAAATATATTTTAAAAAAATCCTAGAGATTAGTGATTTAATATTTTTTATTCAATAAGAGTTGGTGGGGTCCTGGATAAGAATGGGAATTCGATAATGGGGTGATGGTGGTCCATATGACGATTGACTTCCTAAAACAACTAAAAAGAGACCACCACTTTCACTTTCGTGAATGTCAATGTCCACTGCTAAGAAGAAACTCCGTCCCGCTACACAATTAATTAATTATATTTCGCTCCCATTAAATTAAACACGCTTTTTGATGTTTCTCTCCATTAAACACACTTTCAAATCCATCGGATATTGAGAACTTACAAAAGTTAATAATTTTTTTAATATATCCAATTTATTTAAAATTTTAAAAATATGAATTAAATATATTTAAATTTATATAAATTACAATAGAATTCAAATAAATTTAAATTAAATACATAAATGTTAATAAAAGTCATTAATATTTTTAAATATATGACAATCATTGACAAATAGAATATATCATATATCTTTATAGACTTTTCAAGATTGAATATTTCATTATTTCTATAAATATTGAAAAGTCATTAAAAGTTTTGATTAAATATCCCTTGATTTTGATGGACTCATTAAAGGTATGAATTGAATGTATCTAAATATTTAATTATATAAAAGTCTTAAAAATTTTAAATTGAATACACCATCCTTAGATATAAATAGATTTAAATAGATTCATATAAATCTAAATTGAATATTTATATTTTGATAGCTTTTAATAAATTTTAATTAAATATATTTAAAATTAGATTTTTAAAATCCTTCATATTTCAATAAAATCTTATATTGAATACATCTCCTTAGTTATAAACAAAATGTGAACACATATATTAAAAAATAAAATACGGATAACCATTATATAAATTTTATCAAAAATGAACTTTAATGGACTTAAATTTTATGTTAATTCTAGATAGAGTGAACATTATAGATTTACCATTGTACCCCTCTAAAAATGGTAAAAACATAATGGTGTAGATGTTGTCAGTTGAGGTTCCATCATGTCATTCGAGCGTTAGAATTCTCTCTCTGAATTCTGTGTTCGTTTCACGACACAGATTCAGTTACCAAAATCACCAATCTTGCAATTCTAGGGTTTTTAATTTTTTTAATTTTAACTATCGAGGTTGTGGAGGTAGTTTAGGAGCACGAGATCGCGCAACTCTATGCTGGCAACAACACACACCAAACACCGCTTCTCCATTCACTTTTGTGTTTTTCTTCTTGTGTTTTAAGTACTAAACCTTTTGGTTGCAGTGAGCCAAATCAGTGGATGGTGATGGATCTTGCTCTCAAATTTGCAGTCTTTTTTATGCTTGTCGGGCTTTGTAAGTATCTAGACTTGTTTTTATTCGCTGCAAATGATCGTTGTTTGTTTATATTTTGAACTTATAGTAAAACCCTTTTAGATTTTCTTTTACTGGTGTATTGATTTTTGACACTAGTTCTTGTTGTGTGTCAGTAAATGCCTCCTTTACCAAAAATGATTATGGAGGCTGTGAAGGAATTGTCAAAAACTGGGCTCGTTCTTCGCTTGAACAGCAAGTAAAAGGAGATAAACACACACTGAAAGATTTGTTGTTTTTCTTGCATGTCCCTAGAACAGGAGGACGGACCTACTTCCATTGGTAGTTTCCTATGGATGCTATGATGTTACTTTGATATTTTATCTACCAATACTAATTAGTGTTTCTGTTAACATGTTTAATGCTTGCAGTCTCCTGAAAAAGTTGTATGCCAGTTCTTTGGAATGCCCTCGTTCCTATGACGGGCTGCGGTTTGATCCGAGGTACCATGTTGTTTTGTGTGCTGTTAGGACAACCATTGACTTCTTTCTATAGCGAGTACGATAATTAGAATCTTGTAAGGGAAAGTAGAGCAGACTGTCAAGGGATGAAAGAACCGGGAATAATTATTTTAGAACCTTTTTGAAGTTCTTCCGTTAATTAAATTAAATGATGTTATCTTCTTACTGTTTCACGCATGTAAGTGTTTTTACAAAACTGACTGTAGCTGTCCGAATTTTGTTTTGCAAATGTTTGAGAATAAAGGGACAATTTTTTTTTGCACTGGATAAACTCATATTTGCTGTACTGAATGGAATATAATTTTTCTTTTGCTGTAAACAAAATTATCTTCAAGTTCAAGTTATATCAATTTGGCTTGTATATGGCTTTGTTGTAGTTGTGATTTTGTGATTTTTGCAGGAAAACTAAGTGTAGGTTGTTGGTTACTCATGATGACTATAGCATGATGTCCAAACTTCCCAGAGACAAAACATCAGTCGTGACCATACTTAGGAATCCAATTGACCGTGTCTTTAGCACTTATGAGTTTTCAGTGGAAGTAGCAGCTAGATTTTTGGTGCATCCTAACTTGACTTCTGCCACACGCATGGCTAAACGCTTGCGCAATAAGACCAAAGGAGTTAGCACTCTGGATATATGGCCGTGGAAGCATTTGGTTCCATGGATGAGAGAGGACCTATTTGCTCGGGTATATATCTGCAGGACATCGTTGTTATCTTCTTTTGTTATTACTTCAATGATAGTTGTTTTTTCCTTCCTTGAAATAATGGCCCACAAGTGATCCTTGGATATTCCAATAATCACATCATTTGGATCTTTTCTTACTCATATTATGTATCTAAGAAGACTTAATTTTATGTGTAGATAGGGAAAGGCTTCATGGAGAATGAATGGCTACATAGTTTTCTGTCAAAGAGACCATGATTAATCCTCGTAGCTATGCTCAGAATGAATTTCTTGCACATTTTAGGATAACCAATGTTCTAGGAGAGTTTTGATTGAGGGTATGTGAGTTTGTATTGGAAATTGGATCCTTTAATCTGATGATTCATGCATCACCGAATTTATGATAGAATATAATTATAATTGTTTGAGGAGAAGTATTGATTTCCTATTTACCAGAACTGCAGAAGTTTGCTAATGTATCATTTTGATTATGTACTTGTATCAGATGATGATGTTCTAAAAGTTTACGTAGTAACATTAGAAGCATACTTGAATAGTCTTTCCCATAGAAATGTTTAGTCTATAAATGTGTATCAGGAAGAAGAAGTGATCTTGTTAATTATTATTAGTATTACTTTTGTCACTTCAAGGTTAGAGAAGTTCCACAATTACTTTTTCTGCTAAGGAGATCTAAACATGGAAATCCATGATCTCTAATTTTGTTTTTTAGTTTGTTGCATAATGACTTGAAACAATTTATAGTAGGGAACGACAGAAACCTACTATATTTTTTATTAAATTTTCACTTATTCTACTCCGATGAACAGAGAGATGCCAGGATTCTGAAGGGCTTAAGGAATGTTAACAGCAATGACTCATATGACATTGAGGATGTTGTAATGCCATTAGAAGAATTCATCAATAAACCAGTAGCTTGGGACATTGTTCATAATGGAGCAACATTCCAGGTATTCTTTCCTATGGTTCATTTTTGTCCCATTGGATTCTTGTGCACTGTTTTTAATTATTTGGACTTAGTTTGATTGGTTGCCACTTTTCTCTTGGAAATATCACTATTATCATGTGCTAATCTTGACCAAGTTTCTGATGGAACTGTTACATTCATAAACACATTTTCTCATCACCTGCTTTCAAATACAGGTTGCAGGGTTGACAAACAACTCATATTTATCAGAATCTCATGAAGTACGTCACTGTGTGCAGAAGTTTAAGACTCTTGGTGACTATGTGCTTCAAGTTGCAAAGGTAATTGAAAAAGTTACTTGAAGTTGTAAATAACTTTATGTCATAATATTGTTTCTCTGATAATTGTTCTCCTTATGGTTGCAATCATGGTAGATACTTGTAAATCTTGCAGAAGAGATTGGATGACATGCTGTATGTCGGTCTTACGGAGAACCACAGAGAATCTGCAAAAATGTTTGGGAATGTGGTTGGTGCACAGGTGATTTCCCAGATGGAAGCATCAAACCCTAGTATGGCCGGTTCATCAAACAACAAATCAGGTTAGTCTGGCAAAGTAGATTTGCTGTTTCAAACCTTGTGACTACCTCTATAGTGTTCACATATGATGCAACAATCTAAAATCATGGGGGACCATGGAAAAGGATGTCATTAGACACAACCTAGATGCATAGTAATTACCTCAAACAAGAGTTCTTTCATGTTAACTTTATTTGGAGTAAGCTAATCCACTAACTTTAAATGTAAAACAATGCTTAACCTGGGTCAAACTTGATTCATGGAAAAGCCCATGCACAGCTACAAATTCATATGCAAATGAGAGACTTAGGGGATATTTTTTGGAGGTGGGTAGTGTGAGGAAGTTTTCATCATCTTAAAATTAGTTATAAATTATTCATTTTAAAATTTAAACCACAAAATATAAGGAAACTTGGCCTTTTTACTTGGAAAGCAGCATCTGGGTGTAACAGACAGATAAACCACGATCAAACCAAAATTAGGAGTTTCCAGTACTACTCTCTTCAGGGAGATCCAAACTATCACATTCTCATGCTCCCAGTACAGAACAAAGTGTGCGATAGCACCAGCCTTTCGTTGGATGACATACATTTTAAGTTTTTGGTTTTTGTTTCGTTAACCAGGATCTGGAGTTGAATTAATCCTCTTTGCTAATTGTCAGGTCATAGTCTTGTAAAATGTTCATTATGGATTGGAGCATGTCGAATTTGAAAAAACCCCAATCGTTTTAGCTTGGAGCTTTTTATAAAACCATCTACTTCTGTTTTTCCTTTTGTTGGATATGCGTATCTTTTTGCTGTAAAAAAATGTTGAACACCACTATGGGGTTCTCACTTGTATTCTCAGGGTAGGGATCTTATTTGTTTTGCTTATTTATAAAGAGTGCAGTATTATGACACTTTCTTATATTCCTATATTAGAAATTTTCTCTGTATTGTCTGTTTACTTCTTTTTTTTCGACTGTATCATATGTAACTCCAATTGGCTACTACCTAATCAATAAAAATGGGTCTTGCCACCATTTACTTATTTTGTTTTGAACCTAGCATTTGGAATTAAATGTTTCATTATTGATGTGCCAGTATAGGTTATAAAATTTTGGTTTGTTGATTTCATTGAGTATACACAATGTTAAATGTACAAATTAAACATATTGCGACATTGGCATTACGGAATACTGTCTGCTGCATAAATTGAACTTCAGTAGCATCTCTACATTCCATTTGAACTTGTTGATATGGTTAGAAATGAATTAGGTATAGTGAGCTCTTTGTTAATTCCATCAACTTGTGCTACAGAACAGAGCTCTTCTCTTTTGGATTCCGAGCCTGATATCAACTATCATCAGGTGAGCAGCAGTCGACCTTATGTCTCGGTTAGCACTCAGTAGTTGGATGTCAATCAAGTAGAGAAATTTTCTTACTGCACTTTTCTTTTCATTTGCTGCATTACAGAATGGCACCTCTGAGCACAAGGGCAGTGAGAATTCTTCAGCTGAAAATGTGGAAGCAATCGAAGAAAATGTAAGCCTTTTTGCCCTATCTGGTACCTAATCTTAAAAATTTTGTCAGTTTCTTTTATGAGTGACCTATTGCCCAAAAGTTTTAAATAATGTGGTGACTAATCTTCCTTTGATATTAGATGACTGTGGGAAAACTTATGGAATCTTACGAAGGCTGCATTTCTTCCTTGCGAAAGTCTCAATCACAACGTCGCATTAATTCTTTGAAGAGAATATCGCCAGCAAACTTCTCAAAGGAGGTACGTTATCATTATTTTTGTCTTTTGAAAATCAGCTTTTTTTTTTTTTTTTAATTGTTATTTTTCATTCTGTATATGCATGTATGCATGCATTCTCCTTTACTTCATTCCGATTTGGTTCTAAAGTTGTTAATCTGAGAGCAGCTGGACTGATATAAGAAGGAGAAGCATCTTTGTGAGTGCATACATGTTGAATATATTTGAACAATAATATTCAGTAAAGAAAATTATTGTGTTCTATTGCGGTGCTTGAGAATGATACTTGAAAATTATGTTGAAACTTTTGACAGCAAATTAGGTTTCATTCTGTCAATTTGCATCGGTATTGCAGATTTAATTGGCTCTTCTGAATTACTTATGGGTCAGAAGAATAAAGGTTTAAGTCTCTAGTCATGCAGTTTAAATGGCTTCTTTACATATTAGACCTAGTTAAGACTGATCAAAGTTCCAGTTAATCAGGCCAGTCAATTTGCTATGGTTGTTGGAAAAAGTAACATTGATCTCGCATGCTTTTGTACTTACAGTTAAACATTGCAATCATTAAAGATTTATGAAGTTTATATCCCAGATTTTGATGCTTATGTCATGCCTCACATGTAATAAATCTCCAAACCTTGCAAGTATCTTCTTTTAACTGTTTCATCGGTGTTTGGAGGTGCCTGTGCTCATATATGTTGGCTTTGATTAAACTATGTTGTCTCTTCATTGTCACTGTTTTGGACCCACAAAATTTTTCAGGCACGTCTCCGGGTTCCTCAAGTGGTTCTTGAGCAGATAAGATCACGTAACAATCTTGATTTAGAGCTTTACAACTATGCTCAGATTCTCTTTGCAAAGCAGAGTGAACATATGATGCAGAAATTTGTAACAGCAGTAAGTGCTCATCTTTGCATAACTTAGGTCATGCGATTGCTTCGACTTTTTGCCATTGAACACCTTTGGTGTATTTTTTCAAGGTGTTCACTTCTTTTCTGACTGGTGAATTTTACTAGCTAATTGTATTTTTGTTTAATTGTGAAAGAATTTATTGGAGGTAATTGATTCTAAGAATTAAACTTTCTTCTTATTTCTGTTTGTTGATTTCTCAACATTTTTGACACTAAAATGATAATTACCTGATTTTGTTCATTTGTAGAAATCACCTTTGTCTGATTTGTACGTACTTGATACTAGTGATGTGGTTTTATGAAGCACACTTCTATCTTAACTATATACTTTAGTATGTATGGCCACTTTTAGATCTATCTCGTGCATATTTACGGTTGCATCTTCTTGATGTGTTTAGTCATGTATGATGTTTGTGCTTGTTGCAGGATGATTACTTTTGTTGGCCCACCATGATTGCATTTTAAAGAACTTTACACTCTGGCCTAATCTGATTCCCGTATTCAATTGCAGGAGAGGCTGGAGGGCTTGTTCTATGAGTCGCATGGCACCACAATTTGGAAACTCGTTTTATTAGCCATGTCTGTTGCCATACTCCTGTTCTTCTTTCTATTTTTAAATGCAAGAAGAAGAACATCAAAAGTTAAGATATGAATGTTGAATTACACATTAACTATAGTGACCACATTCTAAAAACAGAAAATGAAAAAGGGGTTTTGGAAACACAGAATTGCAGGAATCAATGTAGTGTTCATCCTTGTGTGCTCTTGCGGACTTTTGCCTCATACATTAATGTTGAACAATTCCACTGGACTGTCTTCAATTATTCAAATTCATTATTTTCCAGGTCAGCTGGATTTTGTTTAGTCATTTCAATCAGTGGTGTATTCCGCTAATCCTTCTTACGATATGCGGATTATATTCAAACGGATTTGTTTGATTTAAAATTCGTCAAAAACTTTTTCTTCTATACAGAAAGTTTCTAACAGGAGAAGTATCTTGATGTGTTTCATAGAAAATTGTCAATTTTAGCAATCCAAGTAAGATATCTTATCGGTTAACAAATTATTAGAATTTAGTCATGTTTAATCTATACGTGTATGTATGATGCACAAGCCATTTTTGGTTTCTTTACTTGAAAGATACATCACTTGGAGATAACTCTATGGTACTATGAGGTATAATTATTGATTAACTTGAAGATGGTCATGTACAGCCAATTTCACACAGATCTCGAAGCTTTTTAGTTTGTTCACCAGCATGGAATGAAAAGTTGAAGTTAAAATCACAGCGAAGGAAGCTGACCTTTTTCTTTTCCTTTTGGTAGAAAAAGAACCCTCTTTGCTTCCATTACAATTCTTTAAAGGCAGAGGGCACCTTTTTCACCTGCATTTTATTTAAAAGGTTTTCTCCATCAATGGGTGTAAATTAGGTTTTAAAAAATTGATGATTCATGAGTCATGATAGATGACTCCCAACCCAAATGAGATAAGAAAGTGTTGAATTTAAGGTTTTTAAGCTTAATGGGTGAGTATTTAATTAAATTATAATTGAAAAGAGATATTGTTTTTATCTTTTAACTTAAAAGTGCACATATTTTAAGTTAAAAAGTAATAATAATAAGTTAAGATTTTTTTTTTAATTAAAGATCATAAGTTAAAGTAATTTTTAGCATATTACCTTCTAGTTTGGTCATGAATGATAAGAATAAATGTCTTCCATTATGCGAATGCATATCTAGATCACATAAATAATAGTTGTTTCAATATTGAATAGTGCCTGAAACCATGTTTGGATTTCATGCATAATACAAGAGATCAAAGTAGATCAAATCATTTGAGATGTTGGTCAAACTATAATAAAACATTTCTTAATCAATCATATCAAAGAAACAAAGTTATTAATTTTTTAGAGCAATTATAGAACCTGTTAAATATTTTATTTTCATCAAACCATTGAATAGTAAAATCTTAACAACTGCACGATCTACCGATTTGTTATTTAAAAAATAATAATTAAAAAAAAATTTTCAAAATGTTGACGAGACAAACTCTGACGAGCACAGCATGTGCCATATGGGAGTTGCAACTAAACGATAGGGACCCCCAGTCCTAGAGTGTCACCAAATGCAAATAATTTCGATTTTTAGGCCCCACGTTATTTGCCGATACATCCCATAGAACATGCTACCAATTTCATCTCCTCCATCTACTTCCACTACTAGATTTTCTACTAATCTCCCTCTAATTTTCACTATATTTCAAGGGAGCAAAAGTTAGAGTGTAAGTTGTAGCTATATGCATCCCACATGTGACATTACTAATTACTACACCATAAATTCTGCTACATGATAATATTATAGTGGGTGATATACGTACATTTCACTTCAAAACTTTTTTCTTTAACATTTTAACTAATTCACAATCAAATGACATGACAAGTAAGTTGTCAACATCATATTAATTATTATATTATTTTAAAATTTATAATTTATAAAATACTAAAAACTCATACACAACATCATATGAATATGAATTTAGACAAAAAAACTTAAAAAATCTAACATTATTTATGGTCATTACACTCGAATTTTATAAAATAAAAATAAAAATTTATAAAATAGAAATAAAATCAAGTTTAAAAGGAACTAGAACAATCATGTCTATGACACAATCGTAATTTGAAAGTAATTTTATTAAGATAGTATCCAATACTTTCATATTTTATCACTATAGTAACCAATACTTCCATATTTTATTAGGATAGTATTAAATACTATTATTAACACAATCTTTAAAGATAAAACAATAAGCATATAATTCTTATCAATTAAAAAAATATATTTAAATTCAAACCTAAAAAGCAACAAATACATATCAAATAACAACATTATTATCTCAAAACATGTAATTTCATCGATGGAATCACCCTTAATCGAAAAAAAATAAAGTCCAAATAATTTCTCTGAAATAATATAATAAATAACTCATAAATTTCCAACCACTGCATAAATTAAATAAATCGATTAAATGTTATTAAATATAAAAACACATTTTTAAAAACTTTTTACAGAGTGGAAAAATAATCTGACCTTTATCCATCGGACACGGTAAAAAACTGAATACAATCAATCAAAAGCCGAAGAAACGTCACTCTCTCCAATAACAACCGAAGACCCCACCGTAAATAGCGTGCACGCGCACACACCATAAAACTCACTATCTCTCTGTATCGCACACACACATACACACGCACACAAAAACAAAATCCCTAAAAGTCCATAAAACGAAGGCAACAAGCAGATACAAAAAGGGTGTCGCAGTCGCAGTTTCCTGCACATCATCAAAAATGTCGGTGGTTTTCCGTTTCCATTTCCATCTCCGTCTCCATTTCCCCTAGGCGCTCTTCATCATCTACCGTCTCTTACATGTCACGTCACGTGTCTCACTCACCACGCGCTTTCTTCTAGGGTTCCGCCTCCGCCTCCCATTGCTGTTCTAGGGTTTCCATTCTGGAATGTGAACGTGAATGCTCCTCGCAGGTGTACTCTCATTTTCTCGTCTCGTTTCTATTATTCCATATCTCTTTATGTTTTTTTTTCCTCATTTCCGTTTGGTTCCCGAGAAAATTTGAAGATTTAAATGAGAAAATGTTCTTTGTTTGTAAATTGTTTTTTTCAAGCTTACATTGTCTGGGTCTTGTCTAATTGAAACCTAATTTTGAAAATATTCAGCCAATTTTTCTCTCACTTTTGATTTATTTAATTTAATTAATTAATTTTTAATTGGGGTTTAAATGGAAGTTAATTTTTAATTGGGGTTTCAATGGAAGTTAAGTATTGAAAACGATGTGTATATATATATATATATAAGATCCCAGAAATGGACGTAATCATTTTTTATCGAACCAGACAAACCCGTACTCGAAAAAGGGAATGTATTCTTTGGCTGATTTTTTTTTTTTTTAATTTAATTTGATGATTTCATGTATGGAAAGATTATTATGGGAGAATCTGGGAGGATCATGAGATACCATTTTTGGGTTGATGTAATTTTGTGTTAAAAAGACAGGATTTTGTTGCATGTTAAAACAATATCGGATGAGGTAATTGCATTGTCATTTAACGTGAAGTTGTGTGTGTGTGAGGTAATAGCATTGTTATTTAACCTGAAGTTGTGAGGGGGGTGTTATTTTGAAGTTGGAAATAACATGGTTTTTTACTTTGGTGGTTGTTTTGGAATATGATTTTGTGTGATTGGATTGTTGATATTGTTGACTTCCAGAGATTGAAGAAGAGTAATATGAATGATTCTTGGTTTTTCGATGAGAATTTTAATGGGGTTTCGGACGAGTTTTTTGACGATGTTATTAAACACCTGGATTTCCCGTTGGAAGATTTGGAACCGAATGAAGATTGGAATTCTAAGTTTCAAAGCATAGAGCCTCCATTGGGTATTTTGTCGGATTTGTCGACTGATTTTTCGAAGCCTCAAGTGCCAAAAAATATAGCTGCTTCGGTGAGTTTTTGTTTTCCTGGTGTTAATTTGTACGTGCATTGTTTATTGGTGAACGTCGTGGGGTTCTTTGTATGCTGTTTGGCTCAACTAAGATAATTCTCTTGGTCTATGTGGCATGATTGTTATTGTATAGTGAAGTGATGGACTTCGATGCTTTGATAGTTTTGTGAAAGTTTAAGGTAATGAGGACATGTCTTTGTTAGTGAAGAGATTGAAATGGAATTTTGATTTTACGCTCATACATCCTTCTATTTTGAAAAGGAATGGCGATGAGCCTTTTTTTTTTTTTTGCCTCAAATTGAGAGTTGAAAAGAGGATAGCCATATTTTTTCCAGGTTGACAGTTGGAAAGAGGATTTGAAAATAAAATATTGTTATTTATTTTTCATTGTGGAAGTGGAATCGAGAATGGGAATGGGTTCAATATAAATGTTGAATATAGCTTTAATCATTATATGATAGATTATTTGATCTAAACTTTGCATCATATTTTGAAAACAATTATAATATCTTACTGAAAATTGTTATTTAAACAATTCTGAAGTATTTGAGTTTTAAATCTAAGTTACTCATGTTTTATTTTTATTTTTTTAAAAAAAAAATCTTGAGATACTTAAAAGATATTTTTTCAAGTGATTAGGTAGAGTCTTTTTTTAGTTGACATATTGGGGTTTTTTTTTTTATTTAAATATTAGTTGACATATTGTTGATTCTGTTTGAGTTGATAAAATTTTTAGTATTCATTTAGAGAGAATTTCGAAATTTCTATGGCGATAGGCTGCCAATGTTTCTAGTTAATACTCTGCTATATATAGGTCTTATTATTGTTCTTCATTATCTGTGCATTCTTCAGTTTTGTTGGGAAAATATAGGTGGTCTTTGAGGTTAGTCTCTGGCAGGACATTGAGGTTCTATGGTAGCATTCCTTTTTTGGCTTCTTTATGGGATTCAGCATTTATTGTGTTTTGTGGTGATTGTTATGTGCTCTAATTGTTTCAGCTGTTGGTGGATCACTGGTCTGCATATTTGTAATCTTGTTTAGTCATTAAATAAATTTTTGTCTGTTTCTTGTTAAAAGCCTTTTATATTAAATGTCTGTCAATTTGATGTTCAGTTGAAATTTTATTAAATGTTATTGAAATATTGATTGGTCCTAGTAATCTTATTAGGGTAAGAATGGGATCAAAGGAGGATAAATTGGTGATGTAATTTGGATATTGAGAGCAAGATGAGTATTCCAACATCTGAGGGGAAAATAGCATACATGGAATAGTGATTCTGGTGGATTTGTATTAATCAAACAATAAATAGACCATTCCATTTTGGGGCTCATTCCCATGAACCAAACATTCCTTTACTTGTTTTTACTTTGACTTTCTCCACACTTAAGCTTTCAAACATGTTTGAAAACCTCTCTCCACTTCTTTCTCTTTCTTCATGTGAAATGTGCAAGTCTTTGTTTTCTTGTGATGGGCATACTTAATCCAGAGATGCAACAATCATTGTGCAGGGCCTACCATATATTTTATTAATATTATTTGTTGATACGGTACCCCTTTTTTATTCTTACTTGTTACAGTTCAGCTTATTGAATATTAGACCTTAGTGTACAATGTCCCAGTACTTAATTATGTGCTTAGTGCTCACTTTCATGTCTTCTTATTCCTTGTATACCTATATTAGTGTTAGCCTCTCTATGTAAAGTTTTGCAGGTATGACTGTGTGCGTCTGCCTTTTGTTTTATGTGTGTTGAAGCTAGTATTATTTGCAAACAGCACAAAGCCACAGAGCAGACAGTTTACTTGCAGACTTGAAATGGGAATTTAAAAGTTTTTTTTTTTCCTTGGTAAAATAGGACTTGTAGATGTGTACAATTGTACACACAAGTTGTTTGGTTATAAATGTAGGGATGAAAATTTACACAATGATCTACTTATTATAAATGTTATGGATTCTAGAGAAACTTTTATGGTGCATGTACTGTGCTTGTTTATGCGGATTTTACCTTAGTTCATTTTCTTATTTTCAGTGTTTGTAGGATGCCTTAAATATAATCAAACATCTGTAAGATCAAGGGATGTGTTATTCGATCCATAAAAACTTATTATAATCCCATCTTCTGTCAAATGCATCAAATCCCTCTTACTTTCTCATCCGACCTCCTGCTTAACTGTATTTTATATCTTTGTTCAGTATAACAGAGCTCCTCAACTCAAAGCACAGTCAAGCACTGCTGATACGCCCTCCAGTGGAAGTGCTTTGCTCCACAGTGACTCTAATGATGGCAAAGATTCACAACGGTTCCAAAGCTCCAGTCCAGTCTCTGTCCTTGGAAGCAGCGGCTCTTGCTCAGCTGAAAATTCTGCACCTGTCATTAACCCCAAACTTGTCTTCCCAGTGAAGCGCACTCGAAGCAAGCGTCAACGCCCCTCAACCTTTAAGCCACAGTTCGTCTTTCCATTCTTTGCTTCTGAATCCGAATTGGAAAGCCCTCTTACCGAGAAGCCTCGCAGGAAAAAACTGAAACTGAAAAAGAACCTGACAGTGCTCTCAGGCACTAGAGAGACTAAGAAACCATATTTTGAGCCATCAGGTGTAACTAGGAAATGCACGCACTGTGAGGTGACAGAGACCCCACAGTGGAGAGAAGGGCCTCTGGGACCAAAGACCCTTTGTAATGCATGTGGAGTCCGTTACAGGTCCGGCCGCCTTCTTCCTGAGTACCGACCTGCTGCAAGTCCGACCTTCATTCCATCAGTGCACTCAAATTCTCACAAGAGGATATTGGAGATGCGAAACAAGGTTAGGCAGTAAATTGCAATGGTTGTAAGGAACACTGTATCAGCAGCCCCCATTAGAAGAAATTCATTTAGATAGATACATGTTTTCATTATTATTTCTAGGACACCAATCTTTCTAGTCGGGCCCTCCCTTTGTTTCCTCCTTTTTTCCTTTGCCTTTTTTGTTTATTTGTTTTGTAAATTAGTGAATAAGAATTAGGAGTAGGAATAGGAGCCTTTTGGTGAGCAAATGTTTGTTGTTAGGAAAAGGCGATAGAAACTCTAAAATGAGGTTAGAGAATGAAATTAAATGTTCAAGCTAGTGACACATATGTCGTCTAGTGGTGCTCGACGTGCCTGTCCAATTATTTTCACTGGACTGTTTTGACTATGGATATTTAAGAACGATGCAATGTCTCTTAAACGTGTACACTATTTGTTTATTGATTATATTCTTTCGTGCAACCTTCTTCTTTTTTTTCTTTTTTTTTTTTTTTTTGCCTTGCTAGAAAATTTTCTGATGAAATAGGAGCTTCTTCATTTAATGGCACTTTCATACATGTTGGAGAAATTATTGTGTATCACTATTACAGCACGATTCTTGTGGATTATAATTGGATTGACATCAGCTTGCATTATAAATAATTTAAGTTGATTTGTAGGTCCATTTCATGTTCTGATTCAAGCATTACGGTGTTCTCATGATTGTTGTATATAAAAAATTGGCTTTGTTTTATAGCTGCCAAATGGTGTTTTTGGCAATCTGCTGAAAAAGCTGGTGCATGTTTGATTGAATGCAAGTGGTTAACATTTTTAAGTTAGAAATGGGTTGAACTTGAATTTGTTCTTTATTTTTATTCAAAAAATAGTGAAGAATAACGCGAAATTCTGGTAGACACAAAAAAACACAATTTAGATGAATTCCTAAATAGATGTTAAAATTTGAAAATGATATCATTTTACGCATGCTTTTATCGTTTTCCCCTTTTTCATAAGTTCTTGAAACTGCTTTGTAAAACATCTTAAATTTACTTGTCAAGTGATCACAAGTCTCAACACAAACCACATTTACGATAACATGATATATTCTTTTTTTCCCTCTTTTTGTATTTGCTAAACACGGCGCAAAATCTGTGCTTCCCAATTATTTGGTTTTACTTATTACACGTTATCTTATATATATTTGCATATATTGGACCCCAATATATATATATAAACATATATATTGATTGTAATAGTAGCCTAAACAATCTTGGTATTGGACCTAAAAAAAAAAAATTGCATTGAGAAGCTAAACAAATCTGCCCCGCTGAATCAGTGAATCTAGTTACAGCCCAACCTAATATTCAATAACTTTTGGGCTGTACAAGTTAAGTTTTGGGCCTAATTAGCAAATATCACACCGAACCCCATAATAAAAA
The DNA here is from genome assembly GCA_019925255.1 of Litchi chinensis. Classification (NCBI taxonomy): domain Eukaryota; kingdom Viridiplantae; phylum Streptophyta; class Magnoliopsida; order Sapindales; family Sapindaceae; genus Litchi; species Litchi chinensis. The sequence continues at coordinate 19,309,998 of CM034473.1, read as the reverse complement.
TACATAAACAAATATATAAAAACAAAAAGTCTCCAAGAACAGCCCTTCCTTTGGGTGTCACATTCACATAAATAGTATTAAAAACCGAGTCAATTAATCAATAAAGGAGAAGACAAAGCAAACGGCACCGGCCAAGGCCGTCGTGTCGGCACCAAAACCGCCTTGCCCTTGAGTTTCTCATTCACAAACACAATACAGACTTAACATCCCGCACGCAGCTCTATAAATTATAAACTTGATTCATTCTGAATTTTATTAAGAGTTAGATTGCAATTTTCATATCTCAAATTAATTGATGTTGAACAAAGATGTTACATTTCCACATATCACGTAAAACAAGTAAAATACAAAACGGCATGTTGACCGTATTACAAGTTGATGCATGAAAATAACAATTGATTTGTCATGGACCGCTATTATGACTAGTATTAGCTGTCTCTTTGACTTGTCTAAGTACAATACACATGTCTTTTAACTGCATCCAGTACTTGCTTCTTTTTGTTCAAATCAACACAACACAAACAATTTTAACTAAAAGCTGTGTTGTATCAAAAATAATAATAATAATAATAATAACTAAAAGCTGTGGAATCTTTGGCCCCATTTTTCCATGACATGAATATATTTAAATTTAAACTTAACATTTTCAATTATCCCTTGATTTAACTTTTTAAAATATTTTATCATCACATGAAATGATTTTACAGAATTTTTTTTTTTGATACTTGAGCAAATAATATTTCTAAGTTTATAATTGATATGTATTATCCTTTATCATTGAATAGTTAGTTGCAATTTTTACTTTAGGCTTGTATTATTTGATTTGCATGCGTTAACATCCAACATCATCAAAGATGAAACCGGCCCATGTGCTGGACACCTCTCATGTCGAAATTTCTAATAATATATGCTATAATTATAAAGCTATTTTAAAAATCTTATCATGAAATACTCTTTTTACTTTTCATGAAAACTTTTTAATTGTATTTTTTATAAGAATGGATAAATTTCATTTCTCTTTATTTAAAATTTGGTTTGACATGTTACAAAGTTTTAAACTATCATTTCTTATAAAAAAATATATATATGTATATATATATTTTTTTTTAAATTAACTTGTAAAAAACTATTATATATTCATCTATTGATCTATATCTCAATTTATTTGCACACCTACACTTCACATCTGTAATGGAGATTTGAGTCTTACATTTATAAGGATTTGCTTCTTGGGCATGCGGTTTCTTCCTAGTGTACTTGAAGTGATTGATCTCGTTTTGTTATCTACTCCTAAATTTGATAGTATTATGAATATAGTGTCTATTGTGTTTGTGAAAGGCTCTGATATTAAATTTTCATAATTGTAAACTTTTATACAATTTTAAGATATAATTGTGTGTGTATATATATAATGGTTTTATAATAAAAAATGCTTGATTTTAAAAATAAAAACAAACTAATAAAATTTATTTATTGTATTTAATTAAATAGAAAAAAGTTTGTTTTATAAAAAAAAAAATTATAATTTATTAAATTTATTTTTATTTTTTAAAATCAGATATGTTTTATTATAAAAATCATATACACAAAAAGAGTCTTATAACTTTAGGATGAACTTTAGAGCGCACTGTAGACTAAGGAAAGACGTGGTAAGAATCAGTACCTCATGTGTATTTTCTTGCTTCATGTCTCTCTACCGGTGGTCATCAAACAACCCATCTAGCGGTACACTGCTTGGATGGATACATATTAAACTTAAAAAATAATAGTAATAAAATAAAAAAAAATATATTACAATAGCTAAGAAATTAAATTTAGAGACAATATTATATATACTCTCAATATCATCCTTATTTTTATCTGAAAAAATATATATATCATCCTTATTTTAAGTGATCAATATGTCATAAATTTACAACCTTAATTTTTTTTTTTTAAAAGAAGTTAGAGCTTTGATATTTTCACCAACATCGCATTTAATTAAAATAAAAAAAAAAAAAAAAGGAAAAGAAAGTCAAATTGGCAGAGTGACCGGCCTGACTGGCATGTTTGCGGGGTGTCCTTTATAGCAACAGTAGACTGAGAGACTGATCACCCCATGATTTTGTGAAGATCTGAGGCGTACACGTGTCGAATGCATAGACATGTGCAGTCTAGTCTTTACTGTACGTGAGGACACAACGACAGAGATTCCTGGGCTGTCTCAGGTCGGGGTCCCCACTAAGTAGTACATCGCAACGTCCCATCGTCATCAACCTCCGCCCCATCTTAAATCATCATCATCATCCTCCTGGCCCTCTCTCATCACCCCATTCTTCTCCCGACACGTGGACTTCCCTTGTCCACCACTCAACTTGTGCTGCTTCAACCATCGTGGGATGTTTTCTAATCATTAGAATAAATTTAATAAACCCCTTAATTTGTTGATTTTCATAAAATAATTCTCTAATTTTAAATTAATTTAATAATCTATTTCCAGTTTGTCTAATAAAACTTCTTATTATATATCAAATTCGTGTCATGCTTTATATTATTTAATTAAAAACTATTTTAATTATTTATAAAAAAAAAACATACATGCATAATTCAAATGATAAAGTATACTTTTTTTTTTCTATTGAGTAATACTAAACTTTTCAAAAATTTTATCAAAATCTCAAATGATATGGGATGTGAGTTGTTAAAATCTTATAAATTATAAGATAATATAGTAATTAGTAAAATTTTATTCTTTTATCATGAGAGTAAATTTGTATAAGAGTAAATATTTGGATGGTACGTATAATGCTTAATTTGATAATTTTAAGAAACTTAATAGATTTAAAAATATTATTATCTCAAATTATTTTCTAATTATGTCATAAAAAAACTTATAGAAATTCAAATCTTAAAAATATTCCTAAATTTGACCATCTTGTAAAAATGATAAATTTATTTTGAATTTAAGTGTGTGATATACAATAATCAAATTTTTATTAAAATTTAAATTGGATGGTTGTTTCTAATAAAATGTCAAAATTTTGATGAGTTTTTCTCAAAATTTTCCTAAAAATAAAAGGGTGTGTTGAATGCGCACCGAGGCGCATGATAACAAACCAAGGCCAGCGAGAGAGAGAAGCGTTTTGTCTTTGGCAATGTCGGGTAGGCTGTCGTTTTACTGGGGCCTAAACTGCGGTTGGGTCTCCTTCAAAATCGGCGATGTTTTAATTTGACAAGTTATTTTCCAGTATAAACAACGAGGACAAAAATGAAACAAAAAGGCACTTAACAAACAACCTCCTTTAGATGCTATAATGGATGTGATGGTTTTCTGATTTTTGAAGTTATTTTTTTTGGGGGTTGGGGGTGGGGGCGTGGGGTGGCGGTGTTGCCGTTGGTGCTGTGTCTTTTGTGGCCTGTTGTATATATATAAAGGGTAGGCCACGAAAATTGAAGTGGCCGAATTGGAGTTTGATAAATATATATTATTATAAAAGTGATATTAAACTTTAGACAATTGTCTTCTGAAATCTGAAGTCATTCAATAATGTTGTGGTCTAATAGGGGACCTCTCGCATGCATGGAGGTCCCCGATTCAAGTTGTGATAAGTGTACAATTAAATGTTCCAACGACCAAGTGATTTAACAGCCACTATTCGAATATATAGCAATCATCGTGTTTTGCTGATGTTATATGTTAATTCTGTAAGTTTTTTTAGATGTTATGTTAATTCAGTAAGTTAAACGTAAAATCTCTGACAAAAGCAAAAATGAAAAGAAAAAGTTAAACATCAAATTTATATAGTTTAAAGATATACAAGTGTAGTTAGATAGTAGCGGTAAAGTTTGATGTATATTAATTTGTTAAGATTGATTGGATATTCCTAGAATATGCAAAGGAGTAGAGACCATAGCAAAATTGTTAGAATATTAATCTACACTTATCTACATGCATCTATAATTTATTACAAGTCTAGTTTTATGTAATGAATCTAGTTTTATGTGTCTAGGAATTCTAAATGAATGTTTGGATTTAATGAATTCATGTATTAACAATTAATTAAGATGTATCAAAAATAGTATAAATAGGATTGTTCATTTTTATGTTCCTAATTAAATCCATATATCAAAGGAAAAATATATGAAGTTGAGTAAAAGGCTTGTGAGTATTTAAGAGAATAATTTTCTTCTCTTAATTTTCTATCCTAAATTGGTGTGAACTTTTCTTGAATTTGTTCGTAGGCCTTCTAACACTTCCAACAAATTGGTATTAGAGCTTGTGACAATATGACATCCAACAACAATATGTTGCAATCTCAACTTTTTCGCTTGGATGGATTCAAGAGATGTCTATACGAGCATACACTCTACACTAAAAAAGTTTATGCTAGTCTTTATTGAAGTTTAGTGGGAAGTCTAATGTATTTAACAATAACAATACTAGATTTAATGTTTGTTGTTAGCATGTGTAAATATATTTATGACTTCACCTGAGAGAAGTCATTAAGGGACTAGTAAAAGAATCCTTCGTTATATTGTTGGTACTATTGATCATGAGATTCGTTACAATAATCAACCTTGATTGATTACTGTTGACGTCCGAAAATGGTCAACCAGAGATTCTGGAGCCCAGACGGCGAGCTTGGTAATTAAAGGTTCTTATCGTACTGGTGGAAGGATAGTAAATAGGTAATTAATGAAGTTCAGGGTTGTTAGTGATCAATTCAAGTGAAGGAACGTCGGTCCTAGAAGTTGGTTGGATTTAATGTGGTGTTCAATGAGGAATTAAAAAGAAGGAGAGAGAGAGAAACAAAGAAACACAAGGATTTTTACGTGGTTCGGTGACTGCACCTACATCCACGGTCACTCTGGGGTAATTCCGGCAGAGTGACAGTTTTCTAGTATGTTCAACTTGTCTTGTACAGTAAAAATGTCTCTCATCTTTATAGAGGAGGGGAGATCACAATAAAAAATACAAAAGAAAGTTATACACGTTACTGGTAACGGCTAGTTTTAACTAATCCTGACATTGTCATGCTGCATTAATTGTAAAGGTAATGATGATTCTCTTCCTGCACAAGTCTGCATTAATATACCTGAAGAAGTCTTCACTTCATTAAATGTTTCTGGGTAATTGTGTAAGCAGTTTCCGACTGGAAATCATGAGAGTTGGTAATTCTGACAACTTGCTATACACGATATCTCCTGAGTAAGCCCTTCAGTCAGTCATGTGATGCACACTGGAGAAGAGCCAATGTGACCAGGAGGAGAGATAAGACGACCTGGAGGTCTGTGCGAGCTCGCGACCTGTGCAACCTCGCGAGCTCCACGAGCTGAAGGTACGGACAGGAGGTATTCTGGGAACTGTTGCTGGCTTGTCACCTGGACGGTCTCACGAGCTAGATTTGCAGTCGCTGGTTCCATCCTTGGGCCTCTTGGGCCCTTGCTTCTGTTTAAATTAATAAGGCCTATACTGGCCCATTTAGGCTGAACAAGAAAATGAGTATAACAATTACAGTGACAGTGATTAGAGAAAAGATATATGTGATCACAATTAAAAGCACTTCTAAGTATGTGTTCAATGTTGGTTTAGGTGTAGTTTTTTGGTCTTCAAGGAAATAGTCCATTGTTGCTCTCTCTTCTATACAAATAGAGCATATTGAGATGGATGTTAAAAAAATTGAAATGTTCTCAAGAAAAGGAAATAGTGCTACATTGTGACAATAATTTAACAATTGCACTTAGCAAAAATTCAGTTTTTTCATGGAATGAGTAAGCACATTCAAATTAAGTATCACTACATTCGTGAACTGATAAAAGAAAAGTAGTGGTCAAGCATTGCAAGATACTATATCAAATTGCAGACATATATAATTTATTATGAACCTAGCTTTATGCATCTAGAAATTCTATAGAAAGTTTGGATTTAATAAGTTCATATATTAACAATTAATTAAGATGTATCAAATATGATATAAATAGGATTGTTCATTTGTATGTTCCTAATTAAATCCATCAAAAGAAAAATATATGAAGTTGAGTGAAAAGGCTTGTGAATATTTGAAAGAACAATTTTCTTCTCTTAATTTTCTATCCTAAATTTGTGTTATTTATTTATTTATTTTGAATGTGTTCATGGGCCTTCCAATACTTCCAACAAGAATTTTACTTTGAAGTAAAAGTAAAAGAAAAAAGATCAAACTTGTCTTTTGAAATAAAAGAATTGAGATTGAATTTCAAAATGTTTTAAAAGAAAAGGTTTAGAATGAAATCCATTATTATATATCTAAAAGCAATATTTTTATAAATTTATATTAAGTGTTTTTTTTTTATTTTAACACCGGACATATTCAAATTTTATGGAGATATGCAGACATCAATTATTATTTACGCTGTTCAAATATCTACTCTCATGATCAAAAGATGACTACACTATGATAAAAGAAAAACTACACAATCAAGATTTTATTAGTACACTTTGTAGGAAATGAACTATGCTACCTTACTAGATAGAAACATATATGATCACTTTTTTTAAGGGATGATTTGTCCATTTGATATTCTAAAACACTCTCAATGTTAATATTATAAAATACATTAAAAAATACTTTAAAAAATACCTTAAAAAAAAATCACTATCATTTATATTAAACAAATATCACCATCATTTACTAAAGTCAAAGCATTTAATCTCAACTATTTATTAAGACTAGAAACCACCTATCATGGAACTTAAATGTCTATTTATAGAGGACAACTTTCTGTAAAACAAGCACGAAAAATTTTATCATCAGGCAATTAATCCTACAAATGGGAATTGTTGGACCAATCTGCTGTAAGCTCAAATCCAAAACCTATAAGACAACAAGTGGAGAGTCTTTTAACTCTCAAATTAATTTGAATAGCAAGGTAAAGCATTAACTTGGGTTGATGTAGAATGTCCATTTCAATGTTGATTGTTCACCAATTCATCTCCTTATCAATATTCCATTGTAGGGTATCATTTTTTTTTGCTTGGTAACTTTGTTTAATTGGATTGATCTCCTATGTTGGTATTGATGTTATTTCTTTACCAAAACCTATCAATTCCTTCTTTATAAGCTCCCCCGTGTGTTGTTTCAAATGCATGTTTTTGGTCTCTTTATTATATTGATTGGTAACATCAATGAAATTCTATATCATAGCCTTCTAGCATTGCTTTATATTTGAGTACTTATTATGTTACTTTTGGAAAAAAAAAAAAGAAAGAAAAAGAAAAAGAAAATGCATTTGAAAGAGAACTGACAATGTACCTTCAAGTGGGTTTCTGGATTTGGAATGAGGCCTGCATTTGTGTGTATGTTCAGATAATGCAAAAACCAACCACCATAAAATAAATACCATCAAAGAACAAAGCTGTAAACCAAGAAATCCACAGATTTTTTGCATTCATTGTCATGTCTTCACTAATTACATCGACATTTGTCTTTCACAGTTTCACTATCTTCAGACCTATTTAGGACCATTAATTGCCAGTCCATGTTGACATATTGTTGGGACAAGTCAGCTAACATAAAAAATCGATGGTGGAAAACTGAATTACTCATTTAAATTTATACCACCGTTAATATATCATGACTTAAACATCATAATTTACTCTCATAATATATGAAAATATCTATTCACCAAATACTAGATCAAGGGTCCTCATATATATCTGTAAATATACATAGTAGTAATTGAATATTTATCGTGCACAGTAATTAGCATGCATGTGGAGAGTTCTCCTAATGTTTAATTTTCTTCTCGACCATTTCTATATTATTTAAGAATAACATGTCCTATCCCAAGTTCCAACGAATTTATGATCCAATTTTTTTGAGGAAAAAAAAAATCGCTTAGGTACCGTATTACAAAAAGAAAATTAGAAATGGAATCAAAAGCTACTCGTCATGATTATTCGCTAAATTTTAATTCCTAAATTATAATAATATTTCTAAATTTAAAAAAGCTTGAGGGACTGTTTGTCTCTTTGCATGAAGGTACCTTCTTGGTAGAATAGCTAAATTCGATTATTTATCACGACAAAAATACCCGAAATAATAAATTAAACAAGTGAGATTATAGTGGAATGCCAGGTGTAAAAGATGGATTAGCCGAAGAGGTTGGATAATCCGCTAGAAATTTGTAGGGCTTATTGGGCTGTTACCTTAAAAAAGAATGTCGACGTCAGACCATAAACGTATGATGTTGATGATGTCGTTTCTGCTTTCATTTTGAACGACTCTTTTTCACAAAACGACTGCTCCAAGGACGGACTCTAACTCAATATACCTTAAAAAACCAACCACTTCACTTCCTCGCCGATTATTATGTTCCACCTTCCTTTTCCTCGTCGTCCCGACCAAAAAGACGCGGGCCCCCATTGGCCCACGCTCTGTATACGGCTCGCCTAACGTGTGTCATTGCGCGTGAACTCCACCTTGCTATGGTCAACAGTAATATAATTTCGATCCCAACATCCGATTTTATATGTAATAAATATAAAACCCTTCCAATTTTTTATATGATTTATGAAAATTAAACGAAAAGTGCAGTTTTGAAGTTCAATTCAAATTTTAATTAGTTTATTTTATTTTAGATTTTGGATATTAATTAATTTAAAATCATTGGGGTCTATCGTATCGAATTTTCATAACTAATAGTATTATTTATTATTATAAGAGAAAAGAACTCTTCATATTTACTTGAAAAGAGTACTATTAGACTTTTTAAATTTTTATTTAAATTCATGTTCAAATGACATGATATATAAGCTGTCAACAGCATATTAATTACCATATTATTTTTAATATATAAGATGTTGATAACTCATATCATATTATTTAAGTGTGAATTTGGATAAAAAATTTTAAAAAGTGACATTAGGCATTTGAATCATAAATATATATAGAAGTTGAACTCTTACAACAAGTGTGAATTGAGAATAATAATTAACTAAATTTGGAAGGAATGTGCAACTGAATATTTTATTTTATTTGTATAAAAATTTATTTTACTAACTATAACATTGACATGGCAATAAGTTTAACATAATTCGCGTCAAATGGTTACAGAATACTAATAGAAAGAAAAATGTTAGAGACAATATGGACAAATTCAATTTTCATTTTTTTATAAAAATTGAGACATGTAAACATAAATATCGTGTTATTTTTTTTTTTTTAAAAAAACTCTAATATTAAAACCAAATTTATAAATGCGATATTTTTATAAAGACATTTGTCAAATGAAACCGAACTCTTGGTGGAGAAAGGATAAATTGTACCATATTAAACAAAATGGTATATATAATAAAAACTTAAAAATAAATCAATCCTAAATTTGATTTTTTACCATTCAAACTCGATGCACTGGTTTTTCTCTAAGAAAATGAATAAAGATTAAAATTAGCTCCAAAAAGAGTGAGACTATCCAGTACAAAACTTACTCATATATTTTGATAAGTTACTCAAAAAAAAAAAAAAAACACTATTCTTTTTTATATATAATTATAATGTAACCTAAAACTGTTAACACCAATAGTCAAGAGGTCTATCACAATTGAATACTATATATGGTATAAAAATCAACTCTCATAATATTAATAAAAATTTATTCTCATAAAAAAATTTCTCACATATATTAGTAAATATCAGTAAAATTATACATCCATAAATGAGAAAACTCCCCATATATCAATAAATATATAAGATGAGATTTAAACTCTATTTACGGATGTAAAAGCGAATAATATTAACCACTTACGCTATAAGCGAATTATGAAAACAAAGAACTCACGCTACAATTGAACGGGCAGTTAGCGTGAGTTTATTTTCAAAAATTTGTTATGGTGTTATCTTCATGAATGCATACCACCAGGTTGAATTTCTCCACATAAATATTTTGATAAGTTAATTCAACCTAAAAATATGAACATAACAACCTGGACACTCACGCTAGAACCACAAAGTCAATAACAAAAAAGTGAAAACCTGTCTATAATGAGAGAGTCAAATTTCTTGCAAGATTAAACATAATAAAAAAAGAACTCATGCTGTAAGTCATATTATAATTTACAAAAAGTTCCTCCATTAGTGATTTTGTTGAAAATAATCAACACAGACATTAGATATTTCATTCATCAAACCTCGAAAAAACTTTATTTATATTGATCACATTCCATCAGTCTTAATCTACACCTCCACTAACAAGACAAATTTGATCCAATGATATATCCCTCATACATACGTCTTAAAAAAATGAAGAAATTGATGCTCCGATTGATTAATTACCTACCATATGAAGATGAAGACAAGTATGCTCTAAAAACTAGGTGCTATAAACATGAACAGAGAAGTGAAAACAAATTAAATGCAAAATTGGATTTTGATGCTAATGTTATTGAAGTCACGTATAATTCTCACTTAGAGGTTTCCGTATACATTTTTCTTACTTGATGAAGCCATCACAACACTACTTTTCTATATACATACATACACACACACTTGTTTCTGTGCACAGTGATATCAACTCACCTATCCGGACATCTAATAAAGCGAAAATTTTGGGTTCGAGCGCCCACTCACAAAAATATAAATAATTTTCTCAATTGGTGTGATTAGACTTCCTTCAATTCCTAAGAACAGTATTTTGGACGCGCGTGGGGTTTTAGAAGTATACACGATCCGGTGACACAACATGACTTCATTTCATTGCAGAGTGCAAAAAACTACACCCTCGCTAAAATTAAATCACCACCAAGCGTTTTAAAGAGGCAGTACCAGAGAGAGAGGTTTAAGAGTTGCATAGCAGATGGCTGGTGGCTGCCGTGGCATTTCAGTAAATGGAGTTTGACCCATTTACTATATGATTATGATCCGATTTGTTTTGAAGAGTCTGAAGGTGAGGATAATTTTTTTCACACGATATTGACCTCTTTTTTTAATTTTGGGAGTCCACTTTCGAATCCCACCTAATGTATATTGATCAAAAATTGATAAGCTATCAGTTATATATAATATTTGTAATAATTTTTTTTAAAAAGGAAAAGAGTTATAAGAATTATAATATAATCATGGTTAGTCCGACAAAAGAGAAAAGCACTAACCGTGGTTGGTTTATGTGGTTAACAGGACTATGAATGGCTGTGGCTCTGCTTCGGTTCTAGAGCAGTACACAAAATCAACACACAGTAAAAAAGAGTTGGGGGGTGGGTTTAACTTTAAAGTGGGGTCGTTTTGTTGTGTTGTGTCCGTGTGTGTGCATGAAAATCGCGATATTTTTACTTGGTTTTTGGTTGTATTAAACGTATCGCGACATGGGTTCAACTTTTTGGGTTTATCCGGCACTAAATTCCTTTGCTTTTATTTAAATATAAATAATAATAAAAACTTGTTTTGTTTGGATTAAGATTTCACTGTTTGTTTTGTTCCGGTTCTTCAGAGACAAAACACAAGAGAGAGTGTGTGTTGTGTTGAGTTTGAGATCTGATAGCGAGAGAGAGAGAGAGAGAGAGAGAGAGAGAAAGAGAGGTTTGGTTGTTTTTTGTGTTTGGCCTGTGAGATGGGTAGATGGGGAATTAAAAGAAATGGTAAAAGAGTGACTGAGTGAAAAAGAGAGAGAGAGATATATAAAAATCTGTGAATCAGATAGATGATTTGGTGGTCATCTCCGTACCAGATGCCCTCTACTGCTTCACAGTCTGGTCGCTGATTAAAGTCTCTCTTGTGCATGAACAGACTAGGTAGGAAAAAAAACCGAGTTACTCTTGTAGTTTTTGTTTTTTTCCTTTCTTTTTCAAAAAGCTTCAACTTTTGCAGTTGTGGAGGAAGAAGAATAAGATTGGAGATACACCCAGATAAAAAAGTTGGCATTTTTAGTCCTTTTGGACGGTTAATTTAGGTGCGGGTTTTGTTTCAAGCTGGGGACTCTGTTGTCTATGTTGAGCAAATTGTGTCAATGTTGATGTCTCACAGAGTTCTCTTTTTCAAGTGAGAAAGTTTCAAAGTTTGAAAGAAAGCGAGAGTTTTTGACTTACAAAAGGTAAAAATCTGTTTTGTTTTGTTTTTTTTTTTTGTTTTTTTTTTGTTTTCGCTTTTTTAAATTTGTTTAATATATATTATCGGTTCAATTTTTAAATCAGGTTTGGTTGTTCGGTTGCAGCATTTACTCCACAGACAAAACCAAATCTATAACTTGAAGCTTCAATCTTGAAGCAGTTTGTGTTCCATTTAGCAACAAGAGAGAGAAAAGGAAGCTAAGAAATGGAGACAGAGAAGAGCATTGATCCACAGCTGTGGCACGCATGCGCAGGATCCATGGTTCAAATCCCTCCAATGAACTCCACTGTGTTTTACTTCCCACAAGGCCACGCAGAGCACTGTTTTGGCTCTGTGAATTTCCCTTCTTCAACAACACCAATCCCACCTCTCATTCTCTGCCGTGTCACCTGTCTCAAGTTCCTTGCAGATTCCGAAACCGATGAAGTGTATGCAAAGATAAGGCTGGTTCCATTACCAGCCACTAGTGATGTTGATTTTGAAGAGAGCACCAATAGCATGAGTCTGAATTCTGATACTGATTCAGAGAAACCAGCCTCTTTTGCTAAGACTTTAACCCAATCTGATGCCAATAATGGGGGTGGCTTCTCTGTGCCTAGATACTGTGCTGAGACTATATTTCCAAGGTTGGATTACACTGCTGATCCTCCTGTGCAGACTGTGGTGGCTAAAGATGTTCATGGCGAGATTTGGAAGTTTAGGCACATTTATAGAGGCACCCCTAGAAGGCACTTGTTGACTACTGGGTGGAGTACTTTTGTTAATCAAAAGAAACTTGTTGCTGGGGATTCAATTGTGTTCTTGAGAGCCCAAAACGGGGATCTTTGTGTTGGGATAAGGAGGGCTAAGAAGGGAATTGACTCTCCTTCATCGGGTTGGAATTCGAATAGTGGAAGTGGTGTTGGTGTTAGTCCTTATGGAGGGTTTTCGTGTTTCTTGAGAGAAGAAGAGAACAAGATGATGAGAAATGGAGCTATGAGTTTAAATTCCAATGGAAGTTGCAATTCTAGTGGGAATTTGAGGGGGAGTGGAGGAGGAAGCAAAGTGAAGCCTGATGCAGTCGTGGAGGCAGTGGCGCTTGCAGTTGGTGGGCAGCCATTTGAGGTTGTTTATTATCCCCGTGCAAGCACACCGGAGTTCTGCGTCAAGGCATCTGCTGTGAGGGCGGCAATGAGGGTTCATTGGTGTTCTGGACTGAGATTCAAGATGGCTTTCGAAACGGAGGATTCTTCTAGGATAAGTTGGTTCATGGGGACTATATCATCTGTGCAGGTTGCTGATCCCATCCGCTGGCCTAATTCCCCTTGGCGGCTCCTCCAGGTATGGTTTCTTTTATCTGATAAATATTTCTTTGTATAACATGTTGGATTGTTAAATGTTTTGAAATTAGCATCCAATTTACTGATCCATATTAAGTTTGTGAATGTCTTTGTTGGGTTAATAATTGAAATTGATTAATTTAACTATATGATCCATGTCATTCACTTGTGTAAGCCCCTGATTTGGGATGTTTTAGATGAAGTAATCTGTCAAGTGAAGTGATACATATGATCCATAATATACCATTTCATTGATTTTTCCATTTATGTATATGCATATACATAATTAGTTGCCATTTTTTTCTTCAGAGTTAAATTCCTGAAACTTACCTTGTATGCCAATTCCACTCCTTAAATGCTATGGCATTAAAGCAGGCTTATGACATGACTCTTGTGGAATTCAGTAGCGCTATCAATTTCACTGAGGTTCATGACAGTATTACAGGACAATATTTGTTACATTATTAAAATATATATACTTCAAAATTGAAGTTGATGAATACTTCTAAGTGTTAGGTTATGTCTGGTGTACCTGTGTGTTCCAGCCAAAAGGCATATCATCCTCATCTCAACTGACAAGAACCACATGCATAGCATTCTACCTTGAGAGTTTTGTTAGGGCATCTTTGTGGTCAATAAATGTGTTGATTTGGAGACTGAATATACATCAAATGCTCTTTACTGTACCTGACAGGAATTTTCAATTTATCCTGTTGTTTTTAAATGAATTTGGCAAAAAATTAGATGTTAGGCAGTTCATTTAATAAATGTTGTACAAATTATGCTGTCCATTTTGTACCGTGCTATATGTGTATAATGCATCATGAAGGAAACTCATTTAAAGCGTAACTTTGTTTGTATGTCAATGAGCTAAGATGCTTAAAACAAATTTTTGTGTATATGGATGAATTGTTATGCTTCTTTTAGATAAGTTGGTGTCTTTAACATCTGAGTTTCCAGTGTCTAAATACTTAATGATTTTCTGAATTCAGATTTCGTCCTGGTCCTATTATTTTCAGATTGTGTTTATTGAATTGTAAATGATCACTAGATATGACTTATGTAAGAGGCAATTTATTTTGCTACAGTTTACTTGTTTGCATGTGGGTTCTTATGTGGGGTTCCATATTCCTTTTAACTGATGGTATTGCTGAATTCGAAATCACTTGCGTTTTAGAAATTTGAAAAATTCTGATCGTTCCCTAATTAATTTTGCAATATGTGCTTGATTGTCAGTTTAAATTTTTTGAGACCATCATCCTGCTTGTTGCATTGCTTCTCACACTTATTTCAACCCCTTTACAGGTGACGTGGGATGAGCCAGATTTGCTACAAAATGTGAAACGTGTCAGCCCATGGTTGGTTGAACTGGTATCAAACATGCCCGTCCTTCATCTATCACCATTCTCACCACCAAGAAAGAAGTTGCGACTCCCGCAACAGTTAGACTTCCCTCTTGACGGCCAATTTTCAATGCCGTCATTTTCAGGCAACCCCCTTGGGCCCAGCAGCCCCTTGTGTTGTCTTTCTGACAACACTCCTGCAGGCATACAGGGAGCCAGGCATGCTCAATTCGGAACATCTTTATCAGATTTTCATGTTTACAACAAACTGCAGTCAGGGCTGTTTATGTCCAGTTTCCAGCGGTTCAATCCACAATCTAGAATTTCAGACAGCATCATGGCAAACCACACAAATAGTAACGAGAATTTATCTTGCTTGCTGACAGTGGGGAATTCTAGTCAGAATTTGGAGAAATGTAATAACGTGAAAAAGCACCAGTTTATACTCTTTGGTCAACCAATACTAACCGAGCAGCAGATCTCTCACAGTTGTTCTAGTGAGGCAGTCACACAAGTTCTTGGAAAAAGTTTGTCAGACGAGATTTCAGGCAAAGCGAAAGCATCTTCTGATGGTTCAGGAATCACTCGTGAACTGCAAATTTCACCACAAAAGTCATCCAGTCCT
Organism: Litchi chinensis; assembly: GCA_019925255.1. Classification (NCBI taxonomy): domain Eukaryota; kingdom Viridiplantae; phylum Streptophyta; class Magnoliopsida; order Sapindales; family Sapindaceae; genus Litchi; species Litchi chinensis. Next base: position 19,294,652 of record CM034473.1, on the reverse strand, counting down.
GAATATTTTTGGAACCGTGGTTTACAAACAACTGATCCTGGCCTAGATACTGGTCACTGCAAGGTATTCATGGAGTCAGAAGATGTGGGACGAACTCTTGACCTCTCGGTTTTTGGCTCTTATGAAGAGCTGTACAGGAGGCTGGCCAACATGTTTGGCATAGAAAGATCAGAGATGCTAAACCATGTACTCTATCAAGATGCAGCTGGTGCTGTTAAAAGAATTGGAGATCAACCATTCAGGTATGATTTGTGTATCATATTATTTTGTGTTGCATCTTTGTAGTTTGGCTTCATGGAATCTCGGTGCTAATCTCATTTTGCAAGTGTAGATGCTCATGCAGTTAATTTCTTGGTGTTACATTGTTCATGCAGTGACTTCATAAGGAAGGCCAAAAGATTGACAATTCTGATGGGTTCAGGCAGTGACAATGTCGGAAGGTAAGAGAAAATGATCTTGTTACTTCTCATAACTACTACTTATTTATCAGCTTGATAGATGTCGTACATGATACATATTCCTCATCACTACTTTGCAACGCAAAATAAGGCTTGGGGGCTCGGGGAAACATGCTTTGGCTTCGCATACTTCTCAGTTGTTGCTTAAAATGGTTAAAATTGTTTTGGACTTAAATTAAATCCTGTCACATAAGAAGCTGTCTTGAACGAAGAGAGATATCTTTTGTTTGATTCAGAAGTTTTTACTAGATATTTATTGACATTAATGTATTGTTGGTGTGACTGATTAAACGTAATAATCTGTTTTGCAGGACATGGATCACAGGGATGCGGAATGCTGACAATGGTCTAGACACCCCCAATAAGACCGGTCCGCTGAGCATTTTCGCATAGTTCTTCTGGCATCCAACAGTAGATTTTGAGACAACAATAATGGATGTTAAGTACTTGTTTTGTTCATTCTAATATAGTTGCAAGAAACAGAATTTCGAACTGCTTTATATATTTCTCGGTTTATTTATCTGTTTAGATGTTTGACTTGGTATTTCGATAATGCCTAATGACAATGATAATATGTAATGTCTTATATGTTGCCTATTGCTATTTTGTTTTCATCTTTACACTCTTCAAAGAAACAAATCTGTATATATTTCGTTGTGTTTGATTGAAAATAAACAAAATCATTCTCTTTTTCGTTGTTAAAATGCTTGCAAATAATGGTAGGAATTAGTATTCCATCAAATGCAGGTTGTCAAGTTTGAAACATATGTGTTTCACACATGAATGTTATTCCAACAGAACAAATAATTGTTCACTTTCCCTCAATAATGTATGATAACGCCAGACCTTGGAATCTCCTGATGCATTAAAATTCATGGACCAATCTCGCTGTCTTTTGGTTGGAACTTGGAATATACTCTGGTCGTGGGGTTTGATTCATTTTGAAACAGATTTTGGCTCCCTCAATTCGCCTTAACTTTTGACTTCAATAGTAACCAAGTGCAAAAAAAAATTAATAACAATAATTGAGGGTCATCTTAAATTGTTATTTACTGACAATTGACACAAACTCTATGTCGATGGGCCAACAACTTTTTTACCACAAATGGCACACCATAAAAGATCAACTATGCAATCAAAGTTTGTTACAGCCAAACAACACTTTTTACATGTATATATAAAATTGACAAACACAACTAAGAAGGCTTAAAAAAAAAAAAAAAATGAAGCAGGATTGGTTGGGATCATAAAAGAGTTGTTAAAGAGTGGTGTAATGGGGATCCGAGAATCCGGAAAACATGATGAGTTTTTGACTGTTGGAGGCAGTTTGACGGCCAAGCTGGGTCTGGTCTGATTCGATTCAATTTTGTAGACACAAGACCCTGCTTACATTCCCAAATGAAAATATCATTTAATCTAATTTAATAAGTTACGACTTACGAGAATTTAATTAATTGATTAAAGGCGCGCGCACACACACGTGGGAGTGGGACCCATTTGAAGTCTCAGACAAGATTGAGCTAGAGTTATCAAATCAAAGTCCCCACGTGCGGTCCCATTTGTGTCGCCGCTTTGGTGGTCGGACCTTGTGCTTCTTGTTGGCCTTTCTATTTGACTCCACTTGTACCCACCCACTTGTGTTTTCAAACTATTTTTCACTGCTATGAGTTGTTTTCTTTTTCTAATATAAAACACAAACCAAATCCATTGTACTCAAGGATAAATCCATATTATTCTCAATTTTTATCCCATACAATTTAAATGTGTCTTCGTTTATTGATATGTGAAGTTTAGTCCAGTCCTATCAATGGTGGGATCCCATGTTCATCATTACTATAAAAAAGTGGGCGTGAACATTATTATGCTAATTTTGATTTTTCAACCAATATTTCGCACTATTGATTGAAGTTAAACTTTGCATTATTAGTAATGCAATGATTAAAGTGATGTATGAGGTTTGTGTTTGATAAAGCCAAGAGAGTTTTTAGTCAGATGAATATCAATTAGATGATATGCTACTCATTTGTGGTATTAATGATAAGGTTATAAAGTTATACATTTTCTTTTTTCTAGAAAAAGAGAATAGTTATACGATAGTATAACAATTATAATTTTAATCTCAAAATTTTTGTATGAATGTACCCATGGGTCTACCCATACGCACGGGTACGTACCTATTCCTGTGAAATATTAGCGAGTTTAGGTGCACAAGTATGGACACAACAAATTGTAGTGGGGTTCAAGTATGAATTTAGGTAAATCCACCCGAACTCAACCCTGTTATCATCTTTAATTATGAATAAATTTGTTATATCATTTAAACTAGGGGTGGGCACAAAAACATGGAACCGATCCGAACACCCTGATCCGGTCCGATCCGTGGGTGTTTGAATCGGATCACATGTTCAAAAGTAAGGTGTTCGGATCCTCACTTGTGAAAACACCATGTTTCACGGATCGGATCGGATCGGGGTATCCAAAATCGATCCGATCCGTGAACCCGTGAACAATGATATATACGTAATTTCATATGTCTCTATATAAAGTCCACTTAAGCTAACCCTAACATCCATCTCTCACTTCCTTTCACTCTCATCTTAGCAGTTTGGTGAGTCTATTTGCAGCTTTAACTTGATATTTATATGATTGGGTGTTAGTGTTTTAGTGATTTCTATGCTTGTTTGTTGTGTTCTGTTGTTGAGTTACATATTTCATTTGCTGATTTTATATATATATATGTGTGTGTGTGTTACTGTTGTTGTGAATAGATGGGGAAAAGTATAAAGAGTGGTGCTGGTGGGATTTGAACTATGATTTCCATTAATATAAAGATGGACGTATTGAAATTCAGAAGACTTGTTGTTGAAAATGACCTTGAAAATTGAGTGCCCAATTCTTCTATTTATTTTTATTATTATTCTGGGTGGGTAATTGTCGGTGGTGTTTGATGTTGGTAGCCGGCAAAGGAGATGTTGCACGTGTTTGATGTTGAGTAATTTGTATGAATGTTTACAAATTTTGGGAGATATGCATTATAATTCACGAAGGTACACCAACAAGATATCTTTATTTATCTTTTTATCATAAGTTGAAATTGAAAGTAAGTGTTTCGATCCGATCTGATCTGCAAATTCGGATCGGATCGGTTCCTTCTCCTTGATGGATCATGTTCGGATCCAAAAATGACGATCCGTGAAGTTACCATGTTCGGATCGGATTCGGTCGGAAGCGATCCGAACATGGTGTTGCCCACCCCTAATTTAAACAATAAATTTAGATAAAACTTTTAATAGTACTAATATATAACGTTATTTGTACTTGAAAATACGTATTGTAATATAATAGTGAGAGTTTAGTTAGATGTCAAGATATTTTATATAATAGTAACAGATTTTTAAAACTACAGTTTAAATGATTGAAAAACAAGTTGCACGTATAAACATATGAAAAATTATTGCATTAAACATCACCTAAACACGATGACAAAAACTTTAAAGACCACTTAAATGAGGTCCGCCATTTGATAAGGATGGAAATTTGTAAAAGAAGTCAAATGGTCAATGGTTTTGGTTTGAAGTTAGGGCCAAAACATGAAACATGGATAAATTAGAGGTGACAAAATTACATGTTCCCAAGCTTTTTGATGGGGTTTCCAATTTCGTCAATGTTTTCAGTTCCAACCCTTATTTTGTGGGATCTGGTTTCCTTCTCCGTTGGGATACACATTTTACCTTCACTCGCAATCTTTTTCATATTTCCTGATGTCACTGTCAAATTCAATAAACTACACTAATAAATTATAGTGTACATATCCCTTCACACTCATGATTCAAATGGTTTACTGTGAGTTGATCATTGTCTGAATTATACTTTTATGATTAGTTTAATCTGTTAAATTCTAACTAATCGTTGATTACAATCCTAATGGTTCTTATAATGACTGATTGGCCTAGACAAATTTAAAAACATAAAAAATTTTCTCAATTAATAAATAAATGAAGATTTTACAAGTACATAACTACATATGGATTGATCAGTTGGGTCGTGATCATCACCTTATAATATACATATAAAATAAACTATATTCGTTTATTAATAAATGCAAGGTTGACTGGTTGAAGTTATAACACTGATAAAAGAATTGATGCAACCCGTAACACAAGAAGTGAAAAAAGATAGGAAAAAAAAAAGCATAGAACGTTGAATCCAAAGAGGGCGTCGTTAATGATGTTCTAAGTTGTATAAACGTGAGCTATAATACACCACTTGGTACGGTAATTAATGAGTTAATTATTAGACACTAGATCCAAGAAACCCCACACGAGAGAAACCATTTTGATAAGCAAGACAAACACCATAGTGAGAAACAGCCTAGCTCTTGCTCTGTAAAAGTCTCTGTATCGTTTATTAATAATTTATGGTGTTGATTAGCATGGGCTGGGATGTGTTGAATTCAGAATGACTAATCAAACATTAATTTACTTAAACAGTAATATGAAATTTGTAGGATAATAATCATCACATCTATAAACTAATTAACAATCAATGCGGTGTAATTTAAAAATTTTTATACAACTTTTAACTTTCAAATATTAATTATATTACAATAAACTTACTGCATTATAATAATAATTTTTCGATATGATATCGAATAGGTTTGATATACGTTAGGAATTACTGAAATCAATTATTATTTATATGATATGAATATCTATTTTTATATTCAAGAATCACAATTACTCTTGTAATAAGAGAAAAAAAATATGTATTTATACAAACTTTGGCTCGCATTTGGGCCAAAGAAGCTTCACCAATGTAGTGAATATAAAAAGAAGAAATAGTTTATGAGGTTTGTTGAGTAAAAAATGATTTAAACACCCATTAAAATTACAGGAGACAGAGATTTGGTGACAAAGTCTGAATTCCCCGTTCGTGCGGGTGACCCCACTTTATGATGATGATGATTATTATTATTATTATTATTATTATCATTTTTCATTTTTCACCAAAGTTGAATTGGTGACTCTGACGATGACAAAAAAATGAACTTACAAGTTGACAGGACAGTTACTTGCAAACTTGAAAGGCGTCAAGCTTGCCTTGCGTGTACGTTGAAACTAACTTGTTTTGTTTTGTTTGTTTGGTCTCATTTCGCTGATCGATCGATATTTTCAATGTAATTCACTTTTCACTCTTCACACACACCTGGTCAATTGAAAATTTTGAAGTAATCAAAGATATTGAGAATTCGATTTATCGTGAGAATTTGACTTGTTGGTATTAGGATAAATGCATGGGGACAAAACTGTTAATGACATCAGATTAAGTAAACATAGCGGTGTTAGATTCTTAATAATTGCATCATGAACAGTTTTAACTAGTACCTGCCAATTGCCATGCACATGTTCAACAATATTAATATAGGTTTATAACTTTACATATATTTAATTGGAACTCAAATTAATAACAATAAGGAACTCTCTAGTCTCTACTACAATCATTGTAATTAAGCAATGTTTAACAAGCAAAACATTTTATTTGTTTTGAGCAAGTGAATTAATTAGCAGAAATTAGACGGCATGTAAAATATCAATGTATGATATCATTTTGTGGTTGGTCAAGTGACAAATCATATATGCATGTTCCAATCATGACACACACAATCAAATTAATGATGTTTCAAGGTCTTATTTCAAATCATTAATATTTCAAACCCAATGTCAATTCAACTATAGCAAACATCTAGTTCTTCCTGATAGAGATTTAGTCAGAGATATTCTTTTGAGTAGAAGATGACATAATTTTGCACCAAAATGAGAACCCACTAGAGAAAAAAGAAGAAAGGTGAAGAACAGTGTGATACAGCTTTACATGAATTAGTGGATCACCTTGATATACAAAATCCATCATAAAAGCAAAAACCACAATCATTGATGCGATGGCATAACAACCTTCGTTTATAAATTCATTTTTAGAAAGAGTAGCACTAGTTAAAGAAGTATATATATATATATATATATATATATAGAGAGAGAGAGAGAGTGTGTCTTGTTATTCTCAACAATAATGGAATGCAGGAATATACAAACAAAAAAGATAAGGATTACAAAAAAGTGTATATGTAGCTAGTTGTAGAGACTGATGATCTTGTTCTCAATGAGGCATCAATCAATGTCATGTATGAGTATGAAACAGCAATGATCAAAGACTTTGAACAATTTTGTGCTTAAGTGGGAATAGCCAAAGCATCATCATGAATTGTAAAAAAGGAGTAAGAAGTGGTCTTTTGTCAACATCAAATCTGTGATGATGATATACCTACCAAATTAATTCAGATGCATTATGTCTCCACATAATATCTGCTGTTGTTGTGCACAAGGCAACCACTTTTCTACTTATTCGTATCTTGTAAATAAAAGCAGAATCATAATAGCTAACAGTGGAAAAACAATTCACAAGAGATAATAATAAGCATCATGATTACACTATGACATATTGAAAGTGTTGGTAATTTCATTTTTCGTGTAATAATTCCATTCTATTGTTCTTCAAGAGAAAATAGTCCATTCTATTGGGCCGTTATTGGGTTTGTAATAAACATTTCTAAGAACTAACAATTTTCATGACAAAATCACATATTGACAGGCTCACGTTTGGGTTCTATTTCTCGAGGGACTTAAATCTCAAATCTAACTAGATTTCAATTAATATGAAGGGTTCCGTAGACTTGTAGACATACCAAAATTTTGTCCCATCATCTGTTAGTTTGTTTAATTATTCTTCCCCATTTGATGTAGGTGTTAATGTTGCAACAATATCAAGCATTGGTTGCATTCCGTAGAATGAAATTGAGGATTTCAAATTTTGTCTTTTCAATCCGGAAAGGGCTATACATAGAGCAGAAGAGATACAAAGACGGTTACAAACTAATTACAAAAGCCACAAGATTTGATCACAAGGACTCAAAAGAAGTCCGCCTCAAAGCGAAAACAATAGCAAAAGTTGATAGAAAAGCAGCCCCCTAATGTCCAATAACTTCTCAAGACCAAACCGAAAAACAGAGACAAGGATGAAGGAAAAAGAATAGCTTCTCAGTTTACTTCATGAATTTCCAATTGTGTTAACATGTTGAAACTCTGAAATCATGGAAGTCCAATGAGAAAGTGAGAAGATATTAAATTATACCCTCCCACCTCTCTACGTAATTCAGGCCAACGGAGCTTCCAATTGCAGAGTTCCTAAACCATATATGCAATGAAAGACACAACATATTTATATACATAGAATGAAAAGGAAGAAAACATCAAATGCACAGTTCTGTACTGCCAACAAACATGAAGTAATACAACTCATGGAAGTCTAGTTTATGATGTGTGATGAAAAAAATATTTCATCGGGGTCTCACTTCTCCGTTACACAAGGGAAAAGTTACAGGTAGGTAGACAGGGCAGAATGTCAAATTTCTTAGAACAAGAACAATGCCCCAATAAAGATGGAATTTGATGGGTAGTCTGTCATCTAGGAGGCTATGATTTGCACTATTGGACAACCAATCAAAACAAAATATCGAAGTCTTATTTAAACATCTAAATGCCATGATCCAGATATGTCTAGAAGCATCTGCTGGACCTAAACACATCTCAACTGGAGCGGAATGCCAATAGATCACAAACAGAAGTGGGAAAAATTCACAGATTATATGAGGAAACACTATCCCGCATAGGTAGATAGAACAAATTAATAAAGACTAGCTAAAGAAAAACTGAGAGATCATAGCACTTATGCACAGATTATATAAGCTGCACGAATAGTATTAGATAAAGCAACAAACAAAAAAAATTCTACACTTCAATGTTGTTCACAGGTCTAAAACACAGTTCAACAAGTGAATTTGTTCATACGCCTAGACAACGTAGGCATGTTACATTACACAAACAACACTGCTAGATAATTGCATTGTTTCTTGAGAGAAGGTGGCATTCATTACCATGCAGCTTGATCCAAATATCATCAAACCTGTACGCAAAAAAACGCACAATATATAAGAATATGAGCTAAACAAAATAAAAAAGGCAGCACATGTGAGGCAGCAACAATCAAGCACAAAAATTGCATCCACAAAGCACTTCTTAGAACAGCACTACAATATTATTTGATTCTGTGAAGCTAAACCCAAAGTCAATAACTCCAACGAAAATTAACACTTCAAATTAGACAAAATAATTGATATTAAAGAGAATTACACGAATTGAAAGAAATTATAATGTTAATCAATCAACATCAAACAAATTTTGTCCATTTTTAACAATACAAAGAAATTAAAAGTTAAAAAGGAAGGACATACATAGAATTAGTTGTAATAGAGTTCGAGGCCCATGCCATCGTGAATCTCGTAGTCTTTGAGAGTGATGTGGTCCTTGTAAATGGTGTACCACTTCTGGATCCTAACCTTATCGGGTCGGGTACCGGTCTGAGCAGCCACAAGCTTCTTGAGGTCGCCGATGGTGTCGTCGTCGTTGCATTTAACGCGCACCTTCTTCCCCAGCCTGTCGTTCAACACAACCTCGATCATCTTTGCAAATCTATGAAACCCACGGATTTTCGAAAAGCGAAGGGAATTGTGAGGAGGACGATCGGTCACGGACTCACGGACGGAGACGGCAACGGCGAGAAGACGACGGCAGCACCTGCACGCGACTCACGCCACGGCCACGCACCAACAGCAGAACCAGATCGGGAGGAGGCGGAGAGCAGAGGTGAGAGGGCAGAGAGTGCAGAAGCAGAACAGCAGAACCGAGATCTGGGTTCTGCTGTCTGTGAGTTTATATCAGACGCCAAAACGGCGTCGTTTTGGCCAAACCAAAACGACGCCGTTTTGGCTGAAAAAATTAAAAAAAAAAAGGCTGACTCGGGCCGAGTCGGGCCGATTTCATACAGTAACCGAGTTGAACCCCCGATCTAAGGGTTCTCGGCTTGAAAACCGGTCGAGCGGCGAGTATTCGGCCAAGTTTTGAAACCATTTTAACTAGTACCTGCCAATTGCCATGCACATGTTCAACAATATTAATATAGGTTTATAACTTTACATATATTTAATTGGAATTCAAATTAATAACAATAAGGAACTCTCTAGTCTCTACTACAATCATTGTAATTAAGCAATGTTTAACAAGTAAAACATTTTATTTGTTTTGCGCAAGTGAATTAATTAGCAGAAATTAGACGACATGTAAAATATCAATGTATGATATCATTTTGTGGTTGGTCAAGTGACAAATCATATATGCATGTTCCAATCATGACACACACAATCAAATTAATGATGTTTCAAGGTCTTATTTCAAATCATTAATATTTCAAACCCAATGTCAATTCAACTATAGCAAACATCTAGTTCTTGTTATATGTATTTTTCGGACTTATTAAATAGACTGGTAAAAGCCCAATTTAGGCCCAATAAGAAGGTTCGATAAAGATCAAAGCCCAGTCAAAGTCCATCAGATGAGACCCAGTATCGATTCTAAGGCCAGCAAACTCTTTAGCTCGCTCAGGTAAATCCTTCAGCTGACATCAACAACCTGTGAACACAGTCAGACCGCAGCTCGCCTCATACGTAGCTCGTTATGCGAGCTCAAGCTCACAGACCGCCATAGTAATCAGCTCGCTCAGAGGCGTAATTAGTACAATATCTTCCAGAACATGCAGTTGCCTATTTCAACCATAATTCTCTCTCCGAATATGGTAGTTACCCAATCAAACCGTGATTTCCTCATAAGATATGGAAGTCTATTCAAATTCAAACTGAATCAACGTCATCCTTGATTTTATGAAAGCGGTTTCCTAATATTATTCAAACATATTAGGAAGTATAATTAATGTATAATTCTTTTCCTTATTATTTGGGAATATAATTAATTCAGGATTCTTTTCCTGATTTGCTATAACCAGAATTGTAACACCTCTTTCCCTATAAATAAGGATTAAGATCATTGTAACATCATCAGAGAATAATCAATAATACACTGTCACTCTGCAGAATTTAAGAGACAGACAGTCGTGGACGTAGGCCAATTATTGCCGAACCACGTAAAAGCTCCGTGTTCCTCGTTTGATTCTCGGTATTTGTCTGTATCTTTTCTTGGTATTTGTGCTTTCTCACATTGATTGCAAATATTGGGTATTAATTACTCGTCGACTGAAATCCAACGTCGACATTCTTCCTGATAGAGATTTAGTCAGAGATATTCTTTTGAGTAGAAGATGACATAATTTTGCACCAAAATGAGAACCCACTAGAGAAAAAAGAAGAAAGGTGAAGAACAGTGTGATACAGCTTTACATGAATTAGTGGATCACCTTGATATACAAAATCCATCATAAAAGCAAAAACCACAATCATTGATGCGATGGCATAACAACCTTCGTTTATAAATTCATTTTTAGAAAGAGTAGCACTAGTTAAAGAAGTATATATATATATATAGAGAGAGAGAGAGAGAGAGAGAGAGAGAGAGTGTGTGTGTGTGTTGTTATTCTCAACAATAATGGAATGCAGGAATATGCAAACAAAAAAAGATAAGGATTACAAAAAAGTGTATATGTAGCTAGTTGTAGAGACTGATGATCTTGTTCCCAATGAGGCATCAATCAATGTCATGTATGAGTATGAAACAGCAATGATCAAAGACTTTGAACAATTTTGTGCTTAAGTGGGAATGGCCAAAGCATCATCATGAATTGTAAAAAAGGAGTAAGAAGTGGTCTTTTGTCAACATCACATCTGTGATGATGATATACCTACCAAATTAATTCAGATGCATTATGTCTCCACATAATATCTGCTGTTGTTGTGTACAAGGCAACCACTTTTCTACTTATTCGTATCTTGTAAATAAAAGCAGAATCATAATAGCTAACAGTGGAAAAACAATTCACAAGAGATAATAATAAGCATCATGATTACACTATGACATATTTAAATTGTTGGTAATTTCATTTTTCGTGTAATAATTCCATTCTATTGTTCTTAAACAGAAAATAGTCCATTCTATTGGGCCGTTATTGGGTTTGTAATAAACATTTCTAAGAACCAACAATTTTCATGACAAGATCACATATTGACAGGCTCATGTTTGGTTTCTATTTCTCGAGGGACTTAAATCTCAAATCTAACTAGATTTCAATTAATATGAGGGGTTCTGTAGACTTGTAGACATGCCAAAATTTTGTCCCATCATCTGTTAATTTGTTTAATTATTCTTCCCCATTTGATGTAGGTGTTAATGTTGCAATAATATCAAGCATTGGTTTGCGTTCCGTAGAATGAAATTGAGGATTTCAATTCGTTTCTTTTCAATCCGGAAAGGGCTATACATAGAGCAGAAGAGATACAAAGACGATTAAAAACTAATTACAAAAGCCACAAGATTTGATCACAAGGACTCAAAAGAAGTCCGCCTCAAAGCGAAAACAATAGCAAAAATTGATAGAAAAGCAGCCCCCTAATGGCCAATAACTTCTCAAGACCAAACCGAAAAACAGAGACAAGGATGAAGGAAAAAGAATAGCTTCTCAGTTTACTTCATGAATTTCCAATTGTGTTAACATGTTGAAACTCTGAAATCATGGAAGTCCAATGAGAAAGTGAGAAGATATTAAATTATACCCTCCCACCTCTCTACGTAATCCAGGCCAAGAGAGCTTCCAATTGCAGAGGTCCTAAGCCATATATGCAATGAAAGACACAACATATTTATATACATGGAATGAAAAGGAAGAAAACATCAAATGCACAGTTCTGTACTGCCAACAAACATGAAGTAATACTACTCATGGAAGTCTAGGTTATGATGCGTGATGAACAAAATATTTCATTACACAACGGAAAAGGTTACAGGTAGGTAGACAGGGCAGAATGTCAAATTTCTTAGAACAAGAACAATGCCCCAATAAAGATGGAATTTGATGGGTAGTCTGTCATCTAGGAGGCTATGATTTGCACTATTGGACAACCAATCAAAACAAAATATCGAAGTCTTATTTAAGCATCTAAATGCCATGATCCAGATATGTCTAGAAGCATCTGCTGGACCTAAACACATCTCAACTGGAGCGGAATGCCAATAGATCACAAACAGAAGTGGGAAAAATTCACAGATTATATGAGGAAACACTATCCCGCATAGGTAGATAGAACAAATTAATAAAGACTAGCTAAAGAAAAACTGAGAGATCATAGCACTTAGGCACAGATTATATAAGCTGCATGGATAGCATTAGATAAAGCAACAAACAAAAAAAATTCTACACTTCAATGTTGTTCACAGGTCTAAAACACAGTTCAACAAGTAAATGTTGTTCATACGCCTAGACGACGTAGGCATGTTACATTACACAAACAACATTGCTAGATAATTGCATTGTTTCTTGAGAGAAGGTGGCATTCATTACCGTGCAGCTTGATCCAAATATCATCAAACCTGTAAGCGAAAAAACACACAATATATAAGAATATGAGCTAAACAGAATAAAAAAGGCAGCACATGTGAGGCAGCAACAATCAAGCACAAAAATCGCATCCACAAAGCGCTTCTTAGAACAGCACTACAATATTATTTGATTCTGAAAACCAACTTATCACTTAAATTTCACCACATCCATCAAGGCAAACATACACAGTTTCGAACAATTAACGTTGAACTACACAGACTATTGCATATAACATCACAAATTTAACATTCAACCTCACTGCGTTAATCTCCAAACAAAATTTATCTAGTTTATGGCTTAACACTTCAAGTTTGTGCGAAATTTCACACTATATTCTAAATTTGAAGCGCAAACTAATTGGTATCTAACAGTAAAGTTGAACGCTAAATCTGTGAAGCTAAACCCAAAGTCAATAACTCCAACGAAAATTAACACTTCAAATTACACAAAATAATTGCTATTAAAGAGAATTACACGAATTGAAAGAAATTATAATGTTAATCAATCAACATCAAACAAATTTTGTCCATCTTTAACAATACAAAGAAATTAAAAGTAAAAAAGGAAGGACATACATAGATTTAGTTGTAATAGAGTTCGAGGCCCATGCCATCGTGAATCTCGTAGTCTTTGAGAGTGATGTGGTCCTTGTAAATGGTGTACCACTTCTGGATCCTAATCTTATCGGGTCGGGTACCGGTCTGAGCAGCCACAAGCTTCTTGAGGTCGCCGATGGTGTCGTCGTCGTTGCATTTAACGCGCACCTTCTTCCCCAGCCTGTCGTTCAACACAACCTCGAGCATCTCTGCAAATCTATCTCTTCAACAAACCCACGGATTTTGAAAAAGCCAAGGGAAGAGATTGTGGAGTAGGTGATATATGTAAATATAAGTGGTCGCGAAATTCTTGTCGACCACGGAATTTTGACGCGTTACTGGAAGCTTCCCTCTTCGTTTAGACTTTTAAATGATTTTAAGTTAGAGTCGTTTTTGTTGACAAATGAGCTTCTTACACGTGGCGGAAATCGGTAGGTAGCTCAGGCAGATGATTCGCTCGTCTTGTGAATTTTTTTTTTTTTTAAATGTACCACGACCAACACGAAATTTATTATGAATGGAAATCGACAGAATAAATAAATTATTGAGGCCTTTAATTCTTTTAGATGAAGAATATTTTTATCTGAACGATTTTATTTTAAAAAGTATTATGGGAAAAGGAATCACGAAAATAAAAATTCGTTCCCGAGTGAAAGGGGGAATGAAATTCATTTTCCAAGAAGTACTTTAGTTTTAATAAGAAAACCATAAATCAGAACTTATATTTCCTTTTACTTTTAAGAATTCCTGATTAATAAATAGAAGATAAATATTAATTACAATTGCATATTTCAGATATAATATATAAATCTTACCTTCATGTCTGATCAAGTATTGATGTAAAACAAAGTTAGATTTGCAGGGTTGCTCAATTAGTTTTCTTGCAAAGAGACAACTAATAATTTGTTGGTTTGAGTTCAAGGAAACATAAGCTTAAAAAAAAAAAAAAAGGGGGCTTTATTTTATTTTTTATGAAAGAGTTATTATCATTGCCTACCCACCCCTAATTAATGAATCATCCCTTGATCTTTTATTGATTCAAAAAATATTATTTTACCATTTCTTTTGACTTGAATTAATATTATTTTAGAAAGTTTTTTGATATTTTTAAAATCATTAAGGGAGAAAATGATGATTCATCAATTATCAGAAAAAAAAAATAATAATAACTCTTTCAGAAATTAAAATCTACACTATTTTCACCTCGTATTTTTCTGTGGGATTTAGATATTATTCCCATCACTTCAGCTTTTAATGACCTCATTATCACATTCGCAAGACACCTAAGTTTTAATGATCTCATATCACATTCGCATTACATCGAAGTTTAAATGATCTCGTACAACAAATATCAGATTCACATTACAATGAATTTTTAATGACCTCATATCACATACCCATACAACAAATAAATGATTGCGCGCAATTGCTTTCTATTATTACTGTCATTAGTCAATACCTAACGGAAAAGCTAAGGTGGGATTACATAGTTCGATGCATCTACCTCGTTGCATTCAAGGGAAATTATATCAACCATCAAATGATCACATTAACCAACGGAATCAAAAGCAAGAATACAATTATATAGTTAATTTTAAAGCATTTTGAAGTAGCTGCATTCATGTAAAAAAAACCATCCTTATATATCTAGTTTAGAATACTTACCTAAAGCAGACAAAAAAACTACTCAGAACATGGTGTAAAAATAAGGCACCTAATATAAAGTGCCCCAAAATGCCGACTCTAATGCAAATCACACTCTTCATTGTGCTAATCATAGGAAAACCTTGATAAAACAAAATACACTCAGAACTGCAAAACGTTAGACAACATTGATAGAAATGGTCTGTCAGAATCCATGACGGCCTGTAATCAAAATTTGAAAACAGCAAAATCCTACATTAGGAAACTGATAACTAAACAAAAATTATTCCTGCCAGAAGCATATGAATAAGATTGACGAGGGAAAAATCCCAGGAATCAGTAAGAAACAAGACCTTAGATAATAAACAACAATAAGTGTTACAATAACAACTACTAGATAATAATAACCATAACACAGCCTACTGTTCAAACCCCATCTCGAAACAAAAATATACTGTACATGCATTTGTTGCATAAACCCTTCTTGCCAAACCCAATATTTAGGTCCTGCAATAGGATCCAACTTTCAGGTACCGCCGACCCAAACAGGATTCAAGAATCATCACTCAATCTAGAACAGCAACCTCTTGATCAACCCTCCAGTAATTTGCATCATTGAACTCCTTTATGCCTGCCCCACCTTCGTCAGGATTTTCCTTTTCTTGAACCTTTGGTATTATGTTCCTCTTCAAGGGCCCTGCTTCCCCTACTATGCCCTCCTTGAGTGCCTGTTCCATTGCCTTCTCAGTACCTTCTAATTCCACACCAACGAACTCAACATCCTCTTCAAACAATGAGGGGACAGGAGGAGATCTCTGACTCGCATCACTGCTTGCTGATCCATCACTAGAATCCGTAGATGTTGAGGAACCATTTGGAAGTGGAGATTCTCCACTTGATGGTGAAGTAGCATTAGAAGTAACTACCTCCATGTGACTGCCAAGGTTGACATCAGCATCATCATGATCAATAAATGGATTCAGACTTGACCCACCTACTTGCATATCAGATGGTCCTCGCCATCCTTCCCACTCCGGTAAAGGCCTAGCCGCAAACAAGTCTTCATTTTCTGGTGTGTCAAACCTGAAGAATCCCATATCATTGGAAGCAGTTGCCTTCTGACTTTGTGATATCAAGTCTCCGCTGTTTGTAGCACCACTCCCTGAAAACCCATTCAAATAATTTGTGTTGGAAGTGGATGTGCCATTTGCAGAAACTTTGCTTTCAGTCAACTCATCATCCTCTCCAACCACCACCTCATCATCACTGCTGCTGTTACCACCATTAGCAGTTCCATTCAAATTTATGTCATCCATCATCTCCGAGGGCGTTGTGCCCACAGGTGCGTCACCAATTCTATCGTCTTGGAAGGCAAACCAGTTGGAATTTGTGAAAAGACTGCTGCAACAAGAAAACATTGAACAATTCACATCAGTCCAGCAACATAACTAATCGAACATAAGAGGTTAAACATGTGCCAGTTCGACTTTCTTTTGCAAATTTCAACATGATGAAGCACATATACACGTCTGCAAGAACTAAAAGAAACAAAATGTACTGAGAAAACAACTTTTCCACATTGACACAAACAAGTCACCAGAAACTTGATAGTACCCTGCGTATTGAACTTCTATCTTCGGCTTAGGTTGAACTCCCTAGTTACAGTGGATAGATTCTATCTATAGCTCAACCACCTGCTAATGGAATTGGATTCGCCTTGTGGTTTCCACACCTAAATAACCAATGCCCAAATTATGACACGGGATGAGTTATGAAGGATATTCCTGTGAAATGAGGACTCTGTTTAGGATTCTCTGCAGTTCTCATGTTTTCCAACACACAATTCAATTTCATTTCGACTAAAATTCATAAGAACTTGCAGCACATTTTATATCAAAGTATTATTGTAATCACAAGACTAGAAAGTACAAACACATATTCCATGAACATATTAACATTTTAACGAGTGATAAAGACAGCCATGGCAACTGATAATAGAGGAAGTAAACGTACATATAGCAGTGGTTCACAGGCAGAGAAAGAATTTGAAAGTTAACAAGGGCCAGGGCAGGAGCAACAGTGAGAATTAAAGTATCTCACGATTAGGAAAACCTAATAAAAATTTGTTAATTTGGGTAGGAAAAAAGTCTCTACCTTTTTTTTAAGAAATATCATAAATCTGGGGGCATACAACAGTAGGATGTTTATGAAGTTCAAGATAGCCAAAACCTCACAATCTTTTAACTATCCCCATTCCTCAGGCGGCAGTAGAGGGATGAGGGTCACAGCCTCAGGTGACAGCAATTGTGAGTATTATTAAACGGCAAGAGGTAAACAGCCACCATAATTGAATTGCAGTAACGATAGTGGGATGAGGTATTGTGGTAATTATCATAAATATTATGTGGTCAGAAGCATGTTTTCCTATTTGATGCAAGTTCTCTTTTTTGATGTTTCCTGATTTGTCACATGCCTACCAAGCAGTCATCCAAATACTGAAACACAACAGAAGCCAGCTGTGGACGAATCTATGACCCATTGGACTTCATACCTTTGACTAAATTCTCCTAGAAAAGAACTAAATATGTTTGGCTCAGAAATACAGCCAACAAGATGAGTCTAAAAACAACCTAAAGACCAGTAATCAATCAAATACAGGTCTATTTATTCTATTCATTCCTTAATATAAGTCAAAAATTGTTAATCTAGAGTCATCAAGTCAAAAGCTAAAAAACAAAAAACTTTTTAAAAGGTTATTTTTGACTAAGATGAAAATTGCTGTTTGCATTAAAAGTAGTGCGGCCAACAATATATATTGACCAACTATCTTGCAAACAAAAACTCGTCCAAAATCAACTGCTTCTAACAATCATATCACCAGCAAAGCAAAAGAATGACTTATAAACTCACCTCCCTTGGTCATCACCAAGCCTCAGTGATGATATTACAACTTCTGCAGATTCATCATCAAAGTACACATCCTGCACATTTAGAATCGTTTTAAAAATCAAACTCGATATCAGAAGACAATTCGAATCAGTTTCATAATTAATTGTACTACTACCTCACAGTTTACTAATATTAATCTTACCATAAACTTCAGTCAATTTCTCTACCTTTAACTGCAATAGAAAGAAGAGGAAAACAAAGAATTATTACCTCATCATCACGATCAAGAGCTCCATGGTCCTGCAACAAGGACAATAAGAGTTACAAGTCAGCAAAAATATAAATATGAAAAAAAAAAGGCATGAAAGAGAAATTCTGACAGGACCCATGATATACCTCTTCAGCATCCTCGTTCCCATATATTTTGTATCTGAAAGCTTGACTCAAGTTATTTGCAAGAGCTGCAACATCATAGTCTCTGTCATGAAGGTCTTCATCATCACTATCCCTCGCCCTATCTTGCAATGCTGTTGGGCGACTGCATACAAGAAGAAATGAAAGACTTTTATAGTGGCAGAAAACAAAAACAATTAGAGACACGAACAATAGGTTTCAACTTCATGCGCATGTTCTAATACGTTACAGGGATCTTTGGTATATTACGATAAAATCAAACAATCTTAACAACAGTTTTGATGCTAAAACTGAGATGCAGCAATAGAAATACCATTTTATTCTCCCAATGTTTGCAGGAAGCTGTTAGATAACGGGACAGAATCAATATACTATTTGATGTAGGACAAGATTAGGAAATAGAGTTTTTATAGGAATAGAATTTAAATTTCCTTAGGTTAAGTTTTTTAGTTTTAATTAGTTTTAAGTTAGAAAGTTAAGAGTTTATTAGGATTCCTAATTCTAGTAGTTTTAGGATTAGAACCATTATATAAGGATTTGATTTGTCTGAGTTTATTATGTTATGATTATTTTCTTGAGTGATAATAAAATTTATGTTTCCCCAGATCGGTGACGACAAGTACAGATTCGAAGAGACCCGACCATATCCACACCGACCCGACCTGGTTCATGTGTACCAAAGGGGTAACCAAGATGTTTTCGGATGGCACGATCGATGGGATCCAATGTTGCGAAAATCTTTAAGCATTTTCCTTCGGATGAGTTATCTTTGCAATCACAAAACTCGAGGACGAGTTTTTTTCAAGAGGAAGGGATTTGATATAGGACAAGATTAGAAAATAGAGTTTTTATAGAATTTAAATTTCCTTGGTTAAGTTTTTTAGTTTTAATTAGTTTTAAGTTAGAAAGTTAAGAGTTTATTAGGATTCCTAATTCTAATAGTTTTAGGATTAGAACCATTATATAAGGATTTGATTTGTCTGAGTTTATTATGTTATGATTATTTTCTTGAGTGATAATAAAGTTTATGTTTTAGTTTTATCGTTTCTTTATTGTTTATTCGTTTCGATTTCGAAACAAACTTCCGCTGCACCACTATTTATTTCACCAAACGCTATATCAAAGTTGGTTTGAATATTACTGTCAAGTAAGGGGTATGAGCACACCACAAATCATTACATACATCATGCACGCAACAAAATTTCTGAATTATGACCCTTTATTGCACTTCTGTAACACAATCAGTCACAGCTGGCAGATATGAGGCAAGAAAATACCCGCATGCCCATCGGTAGACATTTTCAACAATATTACGCTCCTGCAAGACACTTACTTGCCACTCCTTCCAGTCATTCTTTTCCTACAGAGAGAACACATCAACATAAAGTTAGCAAAGATGAATAAAAAACGAATGGCGAAAGGGGAAAAAAAAAAAGACAAATTAACCATTCAACATAACTACCCATCTATGTGAAGAACATATGTTCAAATGCAATTTTTATCTTGTTAAATTAAAGCATATAATGCTGGTACATTATGTTTCCTTAAGCTTAAACGTGAATAGATGTTGACATTGCTGTCAAAGAAAATGATCACCTAACTAATGGTGTGAAGAGACAATAAATAATGTCATGAAAATCGCACATGAATACTGCAGTATATCATCCACTTATGAAAGATATTATAAATGAATTACAATAACGAGTACTAATTTTTGTTCAATCCTGTTCTCACACTCGGAGATTATATGCAACAAAATATAAACATCTATTAAAACCTGAAGATATGTTTGAATGCGGCTATTGCTGCTGCCTAACTGAACAAGCTTATTGGAAATCCGCGTAATGTGACCAAGGTTTCCAGCCCTTGGTGCCCGTTTTCCAGAAGCAGGTAAAGTCGGCTGCATAATCAAGGAACATTTACAAGTTGTCACAGTTTTATCTTATAGTCAACACAAAAGAGATATATGGTTAACAATAGAATTACAAGCTTGTTCTTAAACAAAAGAATAATGCTGCACTTCTCAAAAATTTGTCCAACTGATGCGACAAGTTGATTTGTAGCTACCACATTAATTTTGGAATAATGTATTGATGATGTGGTAATTACACATAAACTTACCACATCATTTGGGCAATAAATTTGGATAAATTTTTGGGTAGTGTAGCACTACTCTAAACAAAAATGCTGCAAAATCAATATTTCACCCTCATATGAGAAGAAAATTGGAGAAGGATTAAATGAGTTAATACAACTTCTCATTAATTTCTGTTTTCCTTTGCTCTTCTCAATCATTTGATTATCATATTACAATAGTATACACAATTCAACAGGAAATAATTGCAATATACACGAGTGTTTATCGAATGGTTGACTGGTCTATCTACCTTATTGGATTCGCCCGAAAGAATGGGATCTCTATCTGTTCGAAGAATTTTTCCAATCAGATCACACTCTTGAAGAAGATGATCGACTATGCTATCACTCTTGCTTTCCAAACAAGAAAATATAATACTCTCCACATGGTGATGCAGAGCATTGTTGTATGGGTACCTACATTATTACAGATAACAACAATCATGAAATCCTCAACCAAACTAATAGAAAGTGATGACACTGTTAGAAAGACAACAAAATTCTTCTGAACCCAATTTGATTCTAATTACTACAGGCAACATATGCATAATCACAAACATAATAAAAGCTTACTCAAAGAAGAGATCAAGAACTCTTTGAATGGTTCCCGAACTGACTAATTCCTTCTCTGCAGCTTCATTGCCAGTTTTCAATAGCACAGCAATGAACTCCACAATCTGAAATTGATAATAAAGGAAATGGGGGAGAATTACAAGATGAAGAAAAATTGTGTCCAGGGAAAAATTACATTTTAGGCCAAGAGTAGACAAATTTTTGGGCACTTGTGTTGATTAATTTCGAAAAGCGAAGAATGTTTAATTCCATAAATCCAATCCTAGTACTCTACGTCCCTCCACAAACTTCCATAAAAATAAAAACAAAAAGGATCAGATTCTACTATGCTTTGCATATTGCATGTATGCTAAACATAAAAGCACAGCAATGAACTCCACAATCTCAAATTGCTAATAAAGCAAATTGGAGAGAATTACAAGAAGAAGAAAACAATGTGTCTGGAGGGAAAACTACATTTCATGTCAACAGTAGACAAATCCATCGACACTTATGTTGATCTATTTTGTAAACTGACGAATGATTATGAATCATTAAATCCCACCCTAATAATCTACCTCCCACAATGGCTCAACCAACTTCCACAAAACCACACCAAAAAAAAGATTATATTGTCTTGTATATTGCATATATGCTAAACATATAAGCCAACCTTTAGACGATGCTTCCCTAGGGGTGGTCTCAATTCCCCATACGTTGTCGGCAAAGTCTTTTCATCATATGAGACATTCAAAAGTATAAGCAAGTCACCTGTAAAATAGTATGTACAGTTCACTAATGCTATTAAAGGAAGTTTAGAAAGATATCAAAAACTAAAAAGCAATACTCCACAATAATTATAATTAGATTGTATTTTGTTGCTTTTTGTTGTTAAAACAACCGAAGTTAGTGAAAATTCATCCATAGTCTCAACTGTGCCATTGGAAGGATTATTCAAAACCAAGTCATGAAAAGGAATTCACAAAAGATAAAAGAGGAAAAAATGATGGTCAAGAATGTCATGAACCACCCCTTTTTTACTAGATATCATACACTTTGGGAGCCCTTGCCTCTCATGGTATTCAAACATGTCTAATAGGCCTCCCTCCCCCACTGGCCCTTGAGACACTTTGGGAACCCTTGCCTCTCATGGTATTAAAAACATGTCTAATAGGCCTTACCCCACCCCCCCACCCCCCAAAAAAAAAAAAATCTCTCCCTCCCTCTGAATGGCCCATGACCACCTCTTTACCGGGTGATGTGGGACATCACAGGTACAATACAACTTTCTAAGCATAAAAAACACCACGTCTATGTTGCCTTTGCTAGAAGCAACCAAAATAATAGTACTATGGTCTGACTGGGGAGGCTAGAAAGAATATGTTAGAAAAGAAGAGAATAAGACATTATATTTTGATTGTTCGACATACAAATAACTATGAAAAGACAACTTTCAACAAAAAGAAAAAGAAACCACCAAAGTACATGGTACGCCTATATATATATCATCAAGAGTAGATAACCATTTCGATTTATAGGGAAAGGCAGCTGGCAGCAGCAGAGCTGAATGACAACCAGAAGGCAATTGAACACAGCTTTTTCATACAGAATGCAAGATACTGATAGATATAAGATTTAGATAGAAGCTAGAAATAAATATTAATTAGAAGGAGGCAAAATGTAGCCAAAACAGACATTCAACAAGAGAAACGCAATCCATATGAAAACATGAGAACCCTGACATCAGGAAAAACCTATAGCTCCAGATTCACTCACAAAGCTTAGGCAGCATAGCACCAATAGTCTCCGGATTTACAGGGATTGGAGACTCATACATATGTTGGCCCCGGAACGAATGCATGAAAGGCAACGAAATTGCTGATCTTTTTGGATCCAACAAAGATATACATACAGAAAGTGAGTGGACAAGGCCAGACTTTGAATGTGAATCTTCCAAGGCATGACCAAATATCCTTGCAACAAAACTGCATGAGGGTAAAACAACAAAACTAGTTACAAAACTGGAAACACGTATGAGACAGGGAAAAGATGTAATTATTGAATGAAAAACCAGAAAACCTTATCAATTTAGGACGAAATAATCAAAACCCTGAATACCTTGGACTAGAGAGTTTAGTGGCCAATGCTGATGGGGCATTTCGAGTTATTGCACATAGTGTTTCTGCCGCATTAGCGTGAACTTCTGGAGTGCTCTGATTCCATGTAAAGGAATTTGTTAGACAGTTCACTACAAACTTAAGTTCACTCGGTAATAATTTAAAGTTACATAGTTGACTACAATCTAAAATTCACTCAGTAACGATCTGAAAAATTTCTATTCAACCTTATTTTTGACTCATTGCCCCTTCTTTTAAACTTTTTTATTAAGAAAATATATATATATTTTTTTTTAGTTCTTGGTAGCAAAAGAGGAAAACAGGACCAAGAAAACCAGTTCAGCATCCCAACTACAATGCCCAAAAGGATAACATAAACACTTGCGACAATACATAAAATGCAATAAACAATTAGGTCAGATATATTTGCTATTATCAACTTAAATAACAAGGTAAAGAAACAATATGCATTCAATACATAGACTTTGAAGACCAAGGGAATTAGAAGAATGTAATTGTTTTTAAGAGGATGTAGCGAGGAGAATGAAATTAATGACACATACAATAAGAATAACATCTATATCAGACAACATTAGACAGAATAGTAACCACCCAGATTTATGTAATTCAATAATATCAGACTGGTTATAATAACATATAATTTCAATTTTCGAAAAGGAGGGGATGAAAATTTTCACTTACAGATGGACTCAATTTATCAACAATCATTTCAAGCAAATTGCTATCAGCCAGCCATTGCATTACATCCATAAAATTGGGATACACATGATCATCAGCACCGACTAGCCGAACCAAAACCTACAAGAAAAGCTCATTGTAAATCAAACTCAAACGTTACACACTATGAATCAAATTTTTATTTCTAATCAGAAAAAAAAAAAAAAAAAATCAATTGCACATATTACATATCATAAGAGATTTCTAATGATATAGAAACAACCATCAAACTCAAAATTTAGAAAGAAAATAAGTCTGAGCTACCTACCTCCATAATGGAGGTGATCCCTATCAAATCAACCAGTTGGCGAAAAACATCCGGATGGATCTACAAAAGATCAAACAAACTTAATAACAATTTCACAGAATATATAATGAAAAAGAGATCAATTACTTCACAGTGAATATAGAACAAGCAAAACATTAGCATGCAAAATACAAGTAGAAGTGAAGACATCTTATTTCCTTAGACAATACCAAAACCAAATCAAATGCCTTATTGTTATAAATAGGATTCAGCATACACCAAATATTTTTGCACTCACATTTTACATATTTAAAAAATATATATATTTCATTTCCTGGACTTAGTTGGCTTAAAAGTATGTACATTACGACCCACCAAAATAAACTGCAAACATAAATTATTAAGGGCCATTTATATTGGCAAAATTATCATAGGAAAGCATATAGGTGTAACCTTACAGTATCACATAAAGCAAGATATAACCGCCATGCATATGTGGACAATCAACTGAGGATAAAGCTGGTACTATCCATAAGTTTACTTGCAACTTAAACTTGAAATAGGTAACATATGGAAGAATTTAAATATTATCTAAGAAGGCTGCAACATGACCAAATGGCATAAAGTTCTTCAAAAACAATGATTTGAAAGAAAGCACCTTAATAATCTCCAGCAGTCACATTAAATCAAATTACACAAATTTGTTTTGCAAGACAAGATTTCCCACTCTCTCTTACAGATATAGCACAGGAAGCCATCATCAAATTTAACAGTAAACACTCCAAACACCATATATAGCTTTGAACCATGTGATCAACACGTATTGAGTCACTATTGTTCACACCAACAGAACAGTGACAATTAAGGAAAGCATTAAAAACAAATTATGAGTACATAGTACAAAACAATACAAGGCTATGTATTTGTGAAGAGCCTGAACATCGGAAACTACATACAAAAAAATTGATATATCTTGGTTACAAAGTACAAGTTGAGTACAGAATGACAAAACTTGGCTTCAGCTGGTATGTAAAACATGAAGAGTGACTGGCAAAACCATGGATTCATTGCCTCCAATCGTAATAACAGTTTCACAGCCAGCTACCGATGAGCAGTAGATGGTGTAGAGAAATCATATTCACTGCTCTGGCGATCTTGTTAACATTCAAACTTTTCAAGTTTCTTCTACCATAGTAGAAATAGAAAACCATGTACTCTGCTGC
>CM034473.1:19163653-19268649 GCA_019925255.1 Litchi chinensis | reverse complement strand
TGACGAGCACAGCATGTGCCATATGGGAGTTGCAACTAAATAATAGGGACCCACAGTCCTAGAGTGTCACCAAATGCAAATAATTTCGATTTTTAGGCCCCACGTTATTTGCCGATACATCCCATAGAACATGCTACCAATTTCATCTCCTCCATCTACTTCCACTACTAGATTTTCTACTAATCTCCCTCTAATTTTCACTATATTTCAAGGGAGCAAAAGTTAGAGTGTAAGTTGTAGCTATATGCATCCCACATGTGACATTACTAATTACTACACCATAAATTCTGCTACATGATAATATTATAGTGGGTGATATACGTACATTTCACTTCAAAACTTTTTTCTTTAACATTTTAATATTTCACAATCAAATGACATGACAAGTAAGTTTCAACATCATATTAATTATTATATCATTTTAAATTATAATTTATAAACTACTAACATCATACACAACATCATATGAATATGAATTTAGATAAAAAAACTTAAAAAATCTAGCATTATTTATGGTCATTACACTCAAATTTTATAAAATAAAAATAAAATTTATAAAATAGAAATAAAATCAAGTTTAAAAGGAACTAGAACAATCATGTCTATGACACAATCGTAATTTGAAAGTAATTTTATTAAGATAGTATCCAATACTTTCATATTTTATCACTATAGTAACCAATACTTCCATATTTTATTAGGATAGTATTAAATACTATTATTAACACAATCTTTAAAGATAAAACAATAAGCATATAATTCTTATCAATTAAAAAAATATATTTAAATTCAAACCTAAAAAGCAACAAATACATATCAAATAACAACATTATTATCTCAAAACATGTAATTTCATCGATGGAATCACCCTTAATCGAAAAAAAATAAAGTCCAAATAATTTCTCTGAAATAATATAATAAATAACTTAAATTTCCAACCACTGCATAAATTAAATAAATCGATTAAATGTTATTAAATATAAAAACACATTTTTTAAAACTTTTTACAGAGTGGAAAAATAATCTGACCTTTATCCATCGGACACGGTAAAAAACTGAATACAATCAATCAAAAGCCGAAGAAACGTCACTCTCTCCAAAAAACCGAAGACCCCACCGTAAATAGCGTGCACGCGCACACACCATAAAACTCACTATCTCTCTGTATCGCACACACACATACACACGCACACAAAAACAAAATCCCTAAAAGTCCATAAAACGAAGGCAACAAGCAGATACAAAAAGGGTGTCGCAGTCGCAGTTTCCTGCACATCATCAAAAATGTCGGTGGTTTTCCGTTTCCATTTCCATCTCCGTCTCCATTTCCCCTAGGCGCTCTTCATCATCTACCGTCTCTTACATGTCACGTCACGTGTCTCACTCACCACGCGCTTTCTTCTAGGGTTCCGCCTCCGCCTCCCATTGCTGTTCTAGGGTTTCCATTCTGGAATGTGAACGTGAATGCTCCTCGCAGGTGTACTCTCATTTTCTCGTCTCGTTTCTATTATTCCATATCTCTTTATGTTTTTTTTTCCTCATTTCCGTTTGGTTCCCGAGAAAATTTGAAGATTTAAATGAGAAAATGTTCTTTGTTTGTAAATTGTTTTTTTCAAGCTTACATTGTCTGGGTCTTGTCTAATTGAAACCAAATTTTGAAAATATTCAGCCAATTTTTCTCTCACTTTTGATTTATTTAACTTAATTAATTAATTTTTAATTGGGGTTTAAATGGAAGTTAAATTTTAATTGGGGTTTCTGGAGTTAAGTATTAAATATATATATATATATATATATAATAAGATCCCAGAAATGGACGTAATCATTTTTTATCGAACCAGACAAACCCGTACTCGAAAAAGGGAATGTATTCTTTGGCTGATTTTTTTTTATTTTTTAATTTAATTTGATGGTTTCATGTATGGAAAGATTATTATGGGAGAATCTGGGAGGATCATGAGATACCATTTTTGGGTTGATGTAATTTTGTGTTAAAAAGACAGGATTTTGTTGCATGTTAAAACAATATCGGATGAGGTAATTGCATTGTCATTTAACGTGAAGTTGTGTGTGTGTGAGGTAATAGCATTGTTATTTAACCTGAAGTTGTGAGGGGGGTGTTATTTTGAAGTTGGAAATAACATGGTTTTTTACTTTGGTGGTTGTTTTGGAATATGATTTTGTGTGATTGGATTGTTGATATTGTTGACTTCCAGAGATTGAAGAAGAGTAATATGAATGATTCTTGGTTTTTCGATGAGAATTTTAATGGGGTTTCGGACGAGTTTTTTGACGATGTTATTAAACACCTGGATTTCCCGTTGGAAGATTTGGAACCGAGTGAAGATTGGAATTCTAAGTTTCAAAGCATAGAGCCTCCATTGGGTATTTTGTCGGATTTGTCGACTGATTTTTCGAAGCCTCAAGTGCCAAAAAATATAGCTGCTTCGGTGAGTTTTTGTTTTCCTGGTGTTAATTTGTACGTGCATTGTTTATTGGTGAACGTCGTGGGGTTCTTTGTATGCTGTTTGGCTCAACTAAGATAATTCTCTTGGTCTATGTGGCATGATTGTTATTGTATAGTGAAGTGATGGACTTCGATGCTTTGATAGTTTTGTGAAAGTTTAAGGTAATGAGGACATGTCTTTGTTAGTGAAGAGATTGAAATGGAATTTTGATTTTATGCTCATACATCCTTCTATTTTGAAAAGGAATGGCGATGAGCCTTTTTTTTTTTTTTTTGCCTCAAATTGAGAGTTGAAAAGAGGATAGCCATATTTTTTTCCAGGTTGACAGTTGGAAAGAGGATTTGAAAATAAAATATTGTTATTTATTTTTCATTGTGGAAGTGGAATCGAGAATGGGAATGGGTTCAATATAAATGTTGAATATAGCTTTAATCGTTATATGATAGATTATTTGATCTAAACTTTGCATTATATTTTGAAAATAATTATAATATCTTACAGAAAATTGTTATTTAAACAATTCTGAAGTATTTGAGTTTTAAATCTAAGTTACTCATGTTTTATTTTTATTTTTTTTAAAAAAAAAACTTGAGATACTTAAAAGATATTTTTTCAAGTGATTAGGTAGAGTCTTTTTTTAGTTGACATATTGGGGTTTTTTTTTTTTATTTAAATATTAGTTGACATATTGTTGATTCTGTTTGAGTTGATAAAATTTTTAGTATTCATTTAGAGAGAATTTCGAAATTTCTATGGCGATAGGCTGCCAATGTTTCTAGTTAATACTCTGCTATATATAGGTCTTATTATTGTTCTTCATTATCTGTGCATTCTTCAGTTTTGTTGGGAAAATATAGGTGGTCTTTGAGGTTAGTCTCTGGCAGGACATTGAGGTTCTATGGTAGCATTCCTTTTTTGGCTTCTTTATGGGATTCAGCATTTATTGTGTTTTGTGGTGATTGTTATGTGCTCTAATTGTTTCAGCTGTTGGTGGATCACTGGTCTGCATATTTGTAATCTTGTTTAGTCATTAAATAAATTTTTGTCTGTTTCTTGTTAAAAGCCTTTTATATTAAATGTCTGTCAATTTGATGTTCAGTTGAAATTTTATTAAATGTTATTGAAATATTGATTGGTCCTAGTAATCTTATTAGGGTAAGAATGGGATCAAAGGAGGATAAATTGGTGATGGAATTTGGATATTGAGAGCAAGATGAGTATTCCAACATCTGAGGGGAAAATAGCATACATGGAATAGTGATTCTGGTGGATTTGTATTAATCAAACAATAAATAGACCATTCCATTTTGGGGCTCATTCCCATGAACCAAACATTCCTTTACTTGTTTTTACTTTGAGTTTCTCCACACTTAAGCTTTCAAACATGTTTGAAAACCTCTCTCCACTTCTTTCTCTTTCTTCATGTGAAATGTGCAAGTCTTTGTTTTCTTGTGATGGGCATACTTAATCCAGAGATGCAACAATCATTGTGCAGGGCCTACCATATATTTTATTAATATTATTTGTTGATACGGTACCCCTTTTTTATTCTTACTTGTTACAGTTCAGCTTATTGAATATTAGACCTTAGTGTACAATGTCCCAGTACTTAATTATGTGCTTAGTGCTCACTTTGATGTCTTCTTATTCCTTGCATACCTATATTAGTGTTAGCCTCTCTATGTAAAGTTTTGCAGGTATGACTCTGTGCGTCTGCCTTTTGTTTTATGTGTGTTGAAGCTAGTATTATTTGCAAACAGCACAAAGCCACAGAGCAGACAGTTTACTTGCAGACTTTAAATGGGAATTTAAATTTTTTTTTTTTTCCTTGGTAAAATAGGACTTGTAGATGTGTACAATTGTACCCACAAGTTGTTTGGTTATAAATATAGGGATGAAAATTTACACAATGATCTACTTATTATAAATGTTATGGATTCTAGAGAAACTTTTATGGTGCATGTACTGTGCTTGTTTATGCGGATTTTACCTTAGTTCATTTTCTTATTTTCAGTGTTTGTAGGATGCCTTAAATATAATCAAACATCTGTAAGATCAAGGGATGTGTTATTCGATCCATAAAAACTTATTATAATCCCATCTTCTGTCAAATGCATCAAATCCCTCTTACTTTCTCATCCGACCTCCTGCTTAACTGTATTTTATATCTTTGTTCAGTATAACAGAGCTCCTCAACTCAAAGCACAGTCAAGCACTGCTGATACGCCCTCCAGTGGAAGTGCTTTGCTTCGCAGTGACTCTAATGATGGCAAAGATTCACAACGGTTCCAAAGCTCCAGTCCAGTCTCTGTCCTTGGAAGCAGCGGCTCTTGCTCAGCTGAAAATTCTGCACCTGTCATTAACCCCAAACTTGTCTTCCCAGTGAAGCGCACTCGAAGCAAGCGTCAACGCCCCTCAACCTTTAAGCCACAGTTCGTCTTTCCATTCTTTGCTTCTGAATCCGAATTGGAAAGCCCTCTTACCGAGAAGCCTCGCAGGAAAAAACTGAAACTGAAAAAGAACCTGACAGTGCTCTCAGGCACTAGAGAGACTAAGAAACCATATTTTGAGCCATCAGGTGTAACTAGGAAATGCACGCACTGTGAGGTGACAGAGACCCCACAGTGGAGAGAAGGGCCTCTGGGACCAAAGACCCTTTGTAATGCATGTGGAGTCCGTTACAGGTCCGGCCGCCTTCTTCCTGAGTACCGACCTGCTGCAAGTCCGACCTTCATTCCATCAGTGCACTCAAATTCTCACAAGAGGATATTGGAGATGCGAAACAAGGTTAGGCAGTAAATTGCAATGGTTGTAAGGAACACTGTATCAGCAGCCCCCATTAGAAGAAATTCATTTAGATAGATACATGTTTTCATTATTATTTCTAGGACACCAATCTTTCTAGTCGGGCCCTCCCTTTGTTTCTTCCTTTTTTTCCTTTGCCTTTTTTGTTTATTTGTTTTGTAAATTAGTGAATAAGAATTAGGAGTAGGAATAGGAGCCTTTTGGTGAGCAAATGTTTGTTGTTAGGAAAAGGCGATAGAAACTCTAAAATGAGGTTAGAGAATGAAATTAAATGTTCAAGCTAGTGACACATATGTCGTCTAGTGGTGCTCGATGTGCCTGTCCAATTATTTACACTGGACTGTTTTGACTATGGATATTTAAGAACGATGCAATGTCTCTTAAACGTGTACACTATTTGTTTATTGATTATATTCTTTCGTGCAACCTTCTTCTTCTTTTTTTTTCTTTTTTTTTTTTTTTTTTGCCTTTTAGAAAATTTTCTGATGAAATAGGAGCTTCTTCATTTAATGGCACTTTCATACATGTTGGAGAAATTATTGTGTATCACTATTACAGCACGATTCTTGTGGGTTATAATTGGATTGACATCAGCTTGCATTATAAATAATTTAAGTTGATTTGTAGATCCATTTCATGTTCTGATTCAAGCATTACGGTGTTCTCATGATTGTTGTATATAAAAAATTGGCTTTGTTTTATAGCTGCCAAATGGTGTTTTTGGCAATCTGCTGAAAAAGCTGGTGCATGTTTGATTGAATGCAAGTGGTTAACATTTTTAAGTTAGAAATGGGTTGAACTTGAATTTGTTCTTTATTTTTATTCAAAAAATAGTGAAGAATAACGCGAAATTCTGGTAGACACAAAAAAACACAATTTAGATGAATTCCTAAATAGATGTTAAAATTTGAAAATGATATCATTTTACACATGCTTTTATCGTTTTCCCCTTTTTCATAAGTTCTTGAAACTGCTTTGTAAAACATCTTAAATTTACTTGTCAAGTGATCACAAGTCTCAACACAAACCACATTTACGATAACATAATATATTCTTTTTTTCCCTCTTTTTGTATTTGCTAAACACGGCGCAAAATCTGTGCTTCCCAATTATTTGGTTTTACTTATTACACTTTATCTTATATATATTTGCATATATTGGACCCCCCCCATATATATAACATATATATTGATTGTAATAGTAGCCTAAACAATCTTGGTAACCTAAAAAAAAAATTGCATTGAGAAGCTAAACAAATCTGCCCCGCTGAATCAGTGAATCTAGTTACAGCCCAACCTAATATTCAATAACTTTTGGGCTGTACAAGTTAAGTTTTGGGCCTAATTAGCAAATATCACACCGAACCCCATAATAAAAATACATAAACAAATATATAAAAACAAAAAGTCTCCAAGAACAGCCCTTCCTTTGGGTGTCACATTCACATAAATAGTATTAAAAACCGAGTCAATTAATCAATAAAGGAGAAGACAAAGCAAACGGCACCGGCCAAGGCCGTCGTGTCGGCACCAAAACCGCCTTGCCCTTGAGTTTCTCATTCACAAACACAATACAGACTTAACATCCCGCACGCAGCTCTATAAATTATAAACTTGATTCATTCTGAATTTTATTAAGAGTTAGATTGCAATTTTCATATCTCAAATTAATTGATGTTGAACAAAGATGTTACATTTCCACATATCACGTAAAACAAGTAAAATACAAAACGGCATGTTGACCGTATTACAAGTTGATGCATGAAAATAACAATTGATTTGTCATGGACCGCTATTATGACTAGTATTAGCTGTCTCTTTGACTTGTCTTAGTACAATACACATGTCTTTTAACTGCATCAAGTACTTGCTTCTTTTTGTTCAAATCAACACAACACAAACAATTTTAACTAAAAGCTGTGTTGTATCAAAAATAATAATAATAATAATAATAAAAAAGCTGTGGAATCTTTGGCCCCATTTTTCCATGACATGAATATATTTAAATTTAAACTTAACATTTTCAATTATCCCTTGATTTAACTTTTAAAATATTTTATCATCACATGAAATGATTTTACAGAATTTTTTTTTTTGATACTTGAGCAAATAATATTTCTAAGTCTATAATTGATATGTATTATCCTTTATCATTGAATAGTTAGTTGCAATTTTTACTTTAGGCTTGTATTATTTGATTTGCATGCGTTAACATCCAACATCATCAAAGATGAAACCGGCCCATGTGCTGGACACCTCTCATGTCGAAATTTCTAATAATATATGCTATAATTATAAAGCTATTTTAAAAATCTTATCATGAAATACTCTTTTTTACTTTTCATGAAAACTTTTTAATTGTATTTTTTATAAGAATGGATAAATTTCATTTCTCTTTATTTAAAATTTGGTTTGACATGTTACAAAGTTTTAAACTATCATTTCTTATAAAAAAATATATATATGTATAATATATATTTTTTTTTAAATTAACTTGTAAAAAACTATTATATATTCATCTATTGATCTATATCTCAATTTATTTACACACCTACACTTCACATCTGTAATAGAGATTTGAGTCTTACATTTATAAGGAATTTGCTTCTTGGGCATGCGGTTTCTTCTTAGTGTACTTGAAGTGATTGATCTCATTTTGTTATCTACTCCTAAATTTGATAGTATTATGAATATAGTGTCTATATTGTGTTTGTGAAAGGCTCTGATATTAAATTTTCATAATTGTAAACTTTTATACAATTTTAAGATATAATTGTGTGTGTATATATATAATGGTTTTATAATAAAAAATGCTTGATTTTAAAAATAAAACAAACTAATAAAATTTATTTATTGTATTTAATTTAAATAGAAAAAAGAGTTTGTTTTATAAAAAAAAAAATTATAATTTATTAAATTTATCTTTATTTTTTAAAATCAGATATGTTTTATTATAAAATCATATACACAAAAAGAGTCTTATAACTTTAGGATAAACTTTAGAGCGCACTATAAGACTAAGGAAAGACGTGGTAAGAATCAGTACCTCATGTGTATTTTCTTGCTTCATGTCTCTCTACCGGTGGTCATCAAACAACCCATCTAGCGGTACACTACTTGGATGGATACATATTAAACTTAAAAAATAATAGTAATAAAATAAAAAAAAATATATTACAAATAGCTAAGAAATTAAATTTAGAGACAATATTATATATACTCTCAATATCATCCTTATTTTTATCTGAAAAAAATATATTATCATCCTTATTTTAAGCGATCAATATGTCATAAATTTACAACCTTAATTTTTTTTTTTTAAAAGAAGTTAGAGCTTTGATATTTTCACCAACATCGCATTTAATTAAAATAAAAAATAAAAAAAAAAGGAAAAGAAAGTCAAATTGGTAGAGTGACCGGCCTGATTGGCATGTTTGCGGGGTGTCCTTTATAGCAACAGTAGACTGAGAGACTTATCACCCCATGATTTTGTGAAGATCTGAGGCGTACACGTGTCGAATGCATAGACATGTGCAGTCTAGTCTTTACTGTACGTGAGGACACAACGACAGAGATTCCTGGGCTGTCTCAGGTCGGGGTCCCCACTAAGTAGTACATCGCAACGTCCCATCGTCATCAACCTCCGCCCCATCTTAAATCATCATCATCATCCTCCTGGCCCTCTCTCATCACCCCATTCTTCTCCCGACACGTGGACTTCCCTTGTCCACCACTCAACTTGTGCTGCTTCAACCATCGTGGGATGTTTTCTAATCATTAGAATAAATTTAATAAACCCCTTAATTTGTTGATTTTCCTAAAATAATTCTCTAATTTTAAATTAATTTAATAATCTATTTCCAGTTTGTCTAATAAAACTTCTTATTATATATCAAATTCGTGTCATGCTTTTATATTATTTAATTAAAAACTATTTTAATTATTTATAAAAAAAAAAACATACATGCATAATTCAAATGATAAAGTATACTTTTTTTTTTCTATTGAGTAATACTAAACTTTTCAAAAATTTATCAAAATCTCAAATGATATGGGATGTAGTTATTAAAATCTTATAAATTATAAGATAATATAGTAATTAGTAAAATTTTATTCTTTTATCATGAGAGTAAATTGTATAAGTAAATATTTGGATGGTACGTATAATGCTTAATTTTGATAAATTTTAAGAAACATAATAGATTTAAAAATATTATTATCTCAAATTATTTTCTAATTATGTCACAAAAAAACTTATAGAAATTCAAATTTAAAACTATTCCTAAATTTGACCATTTTAAAAATGATAAATTTATTTTGAATTTAAGTGTGTGATATACAATAATCAAATTTTTATTAAATTTAAAATGGATGGTTGTTTCTAATAAAATGTCAAAATTTTGATGAGTTTTTCTCAAAATTTTCCTAAAAATAAAAGGGTGTGTTGAATGCGCACCGAGGCGCATGATAACAAACCAAGGCCAGCGAGAGAGAGAAGCGTTTTGTCTTTGGCAATGTCGGGTAGGCTGTCGTTTTACTGGGGCCTAAACTGCGGTTGGGTCTCCTTCAAAATCGGCGATGTTTTAATTTGACAAGTTATTTTCCAGTATAAACAACGAGGACAAAAATGAAACAAAAAGGCACTTAACAAACAACCTCCTTTAGATGCTATAATGGATGTGATGGTTTTCTGATTTTTGAAGTTATATTTTTTTGGGGGTTGGGGGTGGGGGCGTGGGGTGGCGGTGTTGCCGTTGGTGCTGTGTCTTTTGTGGCCTGTTGTATATATATAAAGGGTAGGCCACGAAAATTAAAGTGGCCGAATTGGAGTTTGATAAATATATATTATTATAAAAGTGATATTAAACTTTAGACAATTGTCTTCTGAAATCTGAAGTCATTCAATAATGTTGTGGTCTAATAGGGGACCTCTCGCATGCATGGAGGTCCCCGATTCAAGTTGTGATAAGTGTACAATTAAATGTTCCAACGACCAAGTGATTTAACAGCCACTATTCGAATATATAGCAATCATCGTGTTTTGCTGATGTTATATGTTAATTCTGTAAGTTTTTTTAGATGTTATGTTAATTCAGTAAGTTAAACGTAAAATCTCTGACAAAAGCAAAAATGAAAAGAAAAAGTTAAACATCAAATTTATATAGTTTAAAGATATACAAGTGTAGTTAGATAGTAGCGGTAAAGTTTGATGTATATTAATTTGTTAAGATTGATTGGATATTCCTAGAATATGCAAAGGAGTAGAGACCATAGCAAAATTGTTAGAATATTAATCTACACTTATCTACATGCATCTATAATTTATTACAAGTCTAGTTTTATGTAATGAATCTAGTTTTATGTGTCTAGGAATTCTAAATGAAGGTTTAGATTTAATGAATTCATGTATTAACAATTAATTAAGATGTATCAAAAATAGTATAAATAGGATTGTTCATTTTTATGTTCCTAAGTAAATCCATATATCAAAGGAAAAATATATGAAGTTGAGTAAAAGGCTTGTGAGTATTTAAGAGAATAATTTTCTTCTCTTAATTTTCTATCCTAAATTGGTGTGAACTTTTCTTGAATTTGTTCGTAGGCCTTCTAACACTTCCAACAAATTGGTATTAGAGCTTGTGACAATATGACATCCAACAATAATATGTTGTAATCTCAACTTTTTCGCTTGGATGGATTCAAGAGATGTCTATACGAGCATACACTCTACACTAAAAAAGTTTATGCTAGTCTTTATTGAAGTTTACTGGGAAGTCTAATGTATTTAACAATAACAATACTAGATTTAATGTTTGTTGTTAGCATGTGTAAATATATTTATGACTTCACCTGAGAGAAGTCATTAAGGGACTAGTAAAAGAATCCTTCGTTATATTGTTGGTACTATTGATCATGAGATTCGTTACAATAATCAACCTTGATTGATTACTGTTGACGTCCGAAAATGGTCAACCAGAGATTCTGGAGCCCAGACGGCGAGCTTGGTAATTAAAGGTTCTTATCGTACTGGTGGAAGGATAGTAAATAGGTAATTAATGAAGTTCAGGGTTGTTAGTGATCAATTCAAGTGAAGGAACGTCGGTCCTAGAAGTTGGTTGGATTTAATGTGGTGTTCAATGAGGAATTAAAAAGAAGGAGAGAGAGAGAAACAAAGAAACACAAGGATTTTTACGTGGTTCGGTGACTGCACCTACATCCACGGTCACTCTGGGGTAATTCCGGCAGAGTGACAGTTTTCTAGTATGTTCAACTTGTCTTGTACAGTAAAATGTCTCTCATCTTTATAGAGGAGGGGAGATCACAATAAAAAATACAAAAGAAAGTTATACACGTTACTGGTAACGGCTAGTTTTATCTAATCCTGACATTGTCATGCTGCATTAATTGTAAAGGTAATGATGATTCTCTTCCTGCACAAGTCTGCATTTAATATACCTGAAGAAGGCTTCACTTCATTAAATGCTTTTGGTAATAATGTGTAAGCAGTTTCCGACGGGAAATCATGAGAGTTGGTAAATTCTGACAACTTGCTATACACGATATCTCCTGAGTAAGCCCTTCAGTCAGTCATGTGATGCACACTGGAGAAGAGCCAATGTGACCAGGAGGAGAGATAAGACGACCTGGAGGTCTGTGCGAGCTCGCGACCTGTGCAACCTCGCGAGCTCCACGAGCTGAAGGTACGGACAGGAGGTATTCTGGGAACTGTTGCTGGCTTGTCACCTGGACGGTCTCACGAGCTAGATTTGCAGTCGCTGGTTCCATCCTTGGGCCTCTTGGGCCCTTGCTTCTGTTTAAATTAATAAGGCCTATACTGGCCCATTTAGGCTGAACAAGAAAATGAGTATAACAATTACAGTGACAGTGATTAGAGAAAAGATATATGTGATCACAATTAAAAGCACTTCTAAGTATGTGTTCAATGTTGGTTTAGGTGTAGTTTTTTGGTCTTCAAGGAAATAGTCCATTGTTGCTCTCTCTTCTATACAAATAGAGCATATTGAGATGGATGTTAAAAAAATTGAAATGTTCTCAAGAAAAGGAAATAGTGCTACATTGTGACAATAATTTAACAATTGCACTTAGCAAAAATTCAGTTTTTTCATGGAATGAGTAAGCACATTCAAATTAAGTATCACTACATTCGTGAACTGATAAAAGAAGAAAGTAGTGGTCAAGCATTGCAAGATACAATATCAAATTGCAGACATATATAATTTATTATGAACCTAGCTTTATGCATCTAGAAATTCTATAGAAAGTTTGGATTTAATAAGTTCATATATTAACAATTAATTAAGATGTATCAAATATGATATAAATAGGATTGTTCATTTGTATGTTCCTAATTAAATCCATCAAAAGAAAAATATATGAAGTTGAGTGAAAAGGCTTGTGAATATTTGAAAGAACAATTTTCTTCTCTTAATTTTCTATCCTAAATTTGTGTTATTTATTTATTTATTTTGAATGTGTTCATGGGCCTTCCAATACTTCCAACAAGAATTTTACTTTGAAGTAAAAGTAAAAGAAAAAAGATCAAACTTGTCTTTTGAAATAAAAGAATTGAGATTGAATTTCAAAATGTTTTAAAAGAAAAGGTTTAGAATGAAATCCATTATTATATATCTAAAAGCAATATTTTTATAAATTTATATTAAGTGTTTTTTTTTTTTTTTTAACACCGGACATATTCAAATTTTATGGAGATATGCAGACATCAATTATTATTTACGCTGTTCAAATATCTACTCTCATGATCAAAAGATGACTACACTATGATAAAAGAAAAACTACACAATCAAGATTTTATTAGTACACTTTGTAGGAAATGAACTATGCTACCTTACTAGATAGAAACATATATGATCACTTTTTTTAAGGGATGATTTGTCCATTTGATATTCTAAAACACTCTCAATGTTAATATTATAAAATACATTAAAAAATACTTTAAAAAATACCTTAAAAAAAATCACTATCATTTATATTAAACAAATATCACCATCATTTACTAAAGTCAAAGCATTTAATCTCAACTATTTATTAAGACTAGAAACCACCTATCATGGAACTTAAATGTCTATTTATAGAGGACAACTTTCTGTAAAACAAGCACGAAAAATTTTATCATCAGGCAATTAATCCTACAAATGGGAATTGTTGGACCAATCTGCTGTAAGCTCAAATCCAAAACCTATAAGACAACAAGTGGAGAGTCTTTTAACTCTCAAATTAATTTGAATAGCAAGGTAAAGCATTAACTTGGGTTGATGTAGAATGTCCATTTCAATGTTGATTGTTCACCAATTCATCTCCTTATCAATATTCCATTGTAGGGTATCATTTTTTTTTGCTTGGTAACTTTGTTTAATTGGATTGATCTCCTATGTTGGTATTGATGTTATTTCTTTACCAAAACCTATCAATTCCTTCTTTATAAGCTCCCCCGTGTGTTGTTTCAAATGCATGTTTTTGGTCTCTTTATTATATTGATTGGTAACATCAATGAAATTCTATATCATAGCCTTCTAGCATTGCTTTATATTTGAGTACTTATTATGTTACTTTTTGGAAAAAAAAAAAAAAAAGAAAAAGAAAAAGAAAATGCATTTGAAAGAGAACTGACAATGTACCTTCAAGTGGGTTTCTGGATTTGGAATGAGGCCTGCATTTGTGTGTATGTTCAGATAATGCAAATACCAACCACCATAAAATAAATACCATTAAAGAACAAAGCTGTAAACCAAGAAATCCACAGATTTTTTGCATTCATTGTCATGTCTTCACTAATTACATCGACATTTGTCTTTCACAGTTTCACTATCTTCAGACCTATTTAGGACCATTAATTGCCAGTCCATGTTGACATATTGTTGGGACAAGTCAGCTAACATAAAAAATCGATGGTGGAAAACTGAATTACTCATTTAAATTTATACCACCGTTAATATATCATGACTTAAACATCATAATTTACTCTCATAATATATGAAAATATCTAGTCACCAAATACTAGATCAAGGGTCCTCATATATATTTGTAAATATACATAGTAGAAATTGAATATTTATCGTGCACAGTAATTAGCATGCATGTGGAGAGTTCTCCTAATGTTTAATTTTCTTCTCGACCATTTCTATATTATTTAAGAATAACATGTCCTATCCCAAGTTCCAACGAATTTATGATCCAATTTTTTTGAGGAAAAAAAAAATCACTTAGGTACCGTATTACAAAAAGAAAATTAGAAATGGAATCAAAAGCTACTCGTCATGATTATTCGCTAAATTTTAATTCCTAAATTATAATAATATTTCTAAATTTAAAAAAAAGCTTGAGGGACTGTTTGTCTCTTTGCATGAAGGTACCTTCTTGGTAGAATAGCTAAATTCGATTATTTATCACGACAAAAATACCCGAAATAATAAATTAAACAAGTGAGATTATAGTGGAATGCCAGGTGTAAAAGATGGATTAGCCGAAGAGGTTGGATAATCCGCTAGAAATTTGTAGGGCTTATTGGGCTGTTACCTTAAAAAAGAATGTCGACGTCAGACCATAAACGTATGATGTTGATGATGTCGTTTCTGCTTTCATTTTGAACGACTCTTTTTCACAAAACGACTGCTCCAAGGACGGACTCTAACTCAATATACCTTAAAAACCAACCACTTCACTTCCTCGCCGATTATTATGTTCCACCTTCCTTTTCCTCGTCGTCCCGACCAAAAAGACGCGGGCCCCCATTGGCCCACGCTCTGTATACTGCTCGCCTAACGTGTGTCATTGCGCGTGAACTCCACCTTGCTATGGTCAACAGTAATATAATTTCGATCCCAACATCCGATTTTATATGTAATAAAATATATATGATTTATGAAAATTAAACGAAAAGTGCAGTTTTGAAGTTCAATTCAAATTTTAATTAGTTTTTTTATTTTAGATTTTGGATATTAATTAATTTAAAATCATTGGGGTCTATCGTATCGAATTTTCATAACTAATAGTATTATTTATTATTATAAGAGAAAAGAACTCTTCATATTTACTTGAAAAGAGTACTATTAGACTTTTTAAATTTTTATTTAAATTCATGTTCAAATGACATGATATATAAGCTGTCAACAGCATATTAATTACCATATTATTTTTAATATATAAGATGTTGATAACTCATATCATATTATTTAAGTGTGAATTTGGATAAAAAATTTTAGAAAGTGACATTAGGCATTTGAATCATAAATATATATAGAAGTTGAACTCTTACTACAAGTGTGAATTGAGAATAATAATTAACTAAATTTGGAAGGAATGTGCAACTGAATATTTTATTTTATTTGTATAAAAATTTATTTTACTAACTATAACATTGACATGGCAATAAGTTTAACATAATTCGCGTCAAATGGTTACAGAATACTAATAGAAAGAAAAATGTTAGAGACAATATGGACAAATTCAATTTTCATTTTTTTATAAAAATTGAGACATGTAAACATAAATATCGTGTTATTATTTTTTTTTTTAAAAAACTCTAATATTAAAACCAAATTTATAAATGCGATATTTTTATAAAGACATTTGTCAAATGAAACCGAACTCTTGGTGGAGAAAGGATAAATTGTACCATATTAAACAAAATGGTATATATAATAAAAACTTAAAAATAAATCAATCCTAAATTTGATTTTTTACCATTCAAACTCGATGCACTGGTTTTTCTCTAAGAAAATGAATAAAGATTAAAATTAGCTCCAAAAAGAGTGAGACTATCCAGTACAAAACTTATTCATATATTTTGATAAGTTACTCAAAAAAAAAAAAAAAACACTATTCTTTTTTATATATAATTATAATGTAACCTAAAACTGTTAACACCAATAGTCAAGAGGTCTATCACAATTGAATACTATATATGGTATAAAAATCAACTCTCATAATATTAATAAAAATTTATTCTCATAAAAAAATTTCTCACATATATTAGTAAATATCAGTAAAATTATACATCCATAAATGAGAAAACTCCCCATATATATCAATAAATATATAAGATGAGATTTAAACTCTATTTACGGATGTAAAAGCGAATAATATTAACCACTTACGCTATAAGCGAATTATGAAAACAAAGAACTCACGCTACAATTGAACGGGCAGTTAGCGTGAGTTTATTTTCAAAAATTTGTTATGGTGTTATCTTCATGAATGCATACCACCAGGTTGAATTTCTCCACATAAATATTTTGATAAGTTAATTCAACCTAAAAATATGAACATAACAACCTGGACACTCACGCTAGAACCACAAAGTCAATAACAAAAAAGTGAAAACCTGTCTATAGTGAGAAAGTCAAATTTCTTGCAAGATTAAACATAATAAAAAAAGAACTCATGCTGTAAGTCATATTATAATTTACAAAAAGTTCCTCCATTAGTGATTTTGTTGAAAATAATCAACACAGACATTAGATATTTCATTCATCAAACCTCGAAAAAACTTTATTTATATTGATCACATTCCATCAGTCTTAATCTACACCTCCACTAACAAGACAAATTTGATCCAATGATATATCCCTCATACATACATCTTAAAAAAATGAAGAAATTGATGCTCCGATTGATTAATTACCTACCATATGAAGATGAAGACAAGTATGCTCTAAAAACTAGGTGCTATAAACATGAACAGAGAAGTGAAAACAAATTAAATGCAAAATTGGATTTTGACGCTAATGTTATTGAAGTCACGTATAATTCTCACTGAGAGGTTTCCGTATACATTTTTCTTACTTGATGAAGCCATCACAACACTACTTTTCTATATACATACATACACACACGACTTGTTTCCAGTGCAGTGATATCAACTCACCTGTCCGGACATCTAATAAAGCGAAAATTTTGGGTTCGAGCGCCCACTCACAAAAATATAAATAATTTTCTCAATTGGTGTGATTAGACTTCCTTCAATTCCTAAGAACAGTATTTTGGCCGCGCGTGGGGTTTTAGAAGTATACACGATCCGGTGACACAACATGACTTCATTTCATTGCAGAGTGCAAAAAACTACACCCTCGCTAAAATTAAATCACCAGCCAAGCGTTTTAAAGAGGCAGTACCAGAGAGAGAGGTTTAAGAGTTGCATAGCAGATGGCTGGTGGCTGCCGTGGCATTTCAGTAAATGGAGTTTGACCCATTTACTATATGATTATGATCCGATTTGTTTTGAAGAGTCTGAAGGTGAGGATAATTTTTTTCACACGATATTGACCTCTTTTTTTAATTTTGGGAGTCCACTTTCGAATCCCACCTAATGTATATTGATCAAAAATCTGATAAGCTATCAGTTATATATAATATTTTGTAATAATTTTTTTTAAAAAGGAAAAGAGTTATAAGAATTATAATATAATCATGGTTAGTCCGACAAAAGAGAAAAGCACTAACCGTGGTTGGTTTATGTGGTTAACAGGACTATGAATGGCTGTGGCTCTGCTTCGGTTCTAGAGCAGTACACAAAATCAACACACAGTAAAAAAGGAGTTGGGGGCGTGGGTTTAACTTTAAAGTGGGGTCGTTTTGTTGTGTTGTGTCCGTGTGTGTGCATGAAAATCGCGATATTTTTACTTGGTTTTTGGTTGTATTAAACGTATCGCGACAT
This sequence comes from Litchi chinensis, assembly GCA_019925255.1. Lineage (NCBI taxonomy): Eukaryota > Viridiplantae > Streptophyta > Magnoliopsida > Sapindales > Sapindaceae > Litchi > Litchi chinensis. Next base: position 19,250,683 of record CM034473.1, on the reverse strand, counting down.
GGGTTCAACTTTTTGGGTTTATCCGGCACTAAATTCCTTTCCTTTTATTTAAATATAAATAATAATAAAAACTTGTTTTGTTTGGATTAAGATTTCACTGTTTGTTTTGTTCCGGTTCTTCAGAGACAAAACACAAGAGAGTGTGTGTTGTGTTGAGTTTGAGATCTGATAGCGAGAGAGAGAGAGAGAGAGAGAGAGAGAGAGAGAGGTTTGGTTGTTTTTTGTGTTTGGCCTGTGAGATGGGTAGATGGGGAATTAAAAGAAATGGTAAAAGAGTGACTGAGTGAAAAAGAGAGAGAGATATATATAAAAATCTGTGAATCAGATAGATGATTTGGTGGTCATCTCCGTACCAGATGCCCTCTACTGCTTCACAGTCTGGTCGCTGATTAAAGTCTCTCTTGTGCATGAACAGACTAGGTAGGAAAAAAAACCGAGTTACTCTTGTAGTTTTTGTTTTTTTCCTTTCTTTTTCAAAAAGCTTCAACTTTTGCAGTTGTGGAGGAAGAAGAATAAGATTGGAGATACACCCAGATAAAAAAGTTGGCATTTTTAGTCCTTTTGGACGGTTAATTTAGGTGCGGGTTTTGTTTCAAGCTGGGGACTCTGTTGTCTATGTTGAGCAAATTGTGTCAATGTTGATGTCTCACAGAGTTCTCTTTTTCAAGTGAGAAAGTTTCAAAGTTTGAAAGAAAGCGAGAGTTTTGGACTTACAAAAGGTAAAAATCTGTTTTGTTTTGTTTTTGTTTTTTTTTGTTTTTTTTTGTTTTTTCGCTTTTTTAAATTTGTTTAATATATATTATCGGTTCAATTTTTAAATCAGGTTTGGTTGTTCGGTTGCAGCATTTACTCCACAGACAAAACCAAATCTATAACTTGAAGCTTCAATCTTGAAGCAGTTTGTGTTCCATTTAGCAACAAGAGAGAGAAAAGGAAGCTAAGAAATGGAGACAGAGAAGAGCATTGATCCACAGCTGTGGCACGCATGCGCAGGATCCATGGTTCAAATCCCTCCAATGAACTCCACTGTGTTTTACTTCCCACAAGGCCACGCAGAGCACTGTTTTGGCTCTGTGAATTTCCCTTCTTCAACAACACCAATCCCACCTCTCATTCTCTGCCGTGTCACCTGTCTCAAGTTCCTTGCAGATTCCGAAACCGATGAAGTGTATGCAAAGATAAGGCTGGTTCCATTACCAGCCACTAGTGATGTTGATTTTGAAGAGAGCACCAATAGCATGAGTCTGAATTCTGATACTGATTCAGAGAAACCAGCCTCTTTTGCTAAGACTTTAACCCAATCTGATGCCAATAATGGGGGTGGCTTCTCTGTGCCTAGATACTGTGCTGAGACTATATTTCCAAGGTTGGATTACACTGCTGATCCTCCTGTGCAGACTGTGGTGGCTAAAGATGTTCATGGCGAGATTTGGAAGTTTAGGCACATTTATAGAGGCACCCCTAGAAGGCACTTGTTGACTACTGGGTGGAGTACTTTTGTTAATCAAAAGAAACTTGTTGCTGGGGATTCAATTGTGTTCTTGAGAGCCCAAAACGGGGATCTTTGTGTTGGGATAAGGAGGGCTAAGAAGGGAATTGACTCTCCTTCATCGGGTTGGAATTCGAATAGTGGAAGTGGTGTTGGTGTTAGTCCTTATGGAGGGTTTTCGTGTTTCTTGAGAGAAGAAGAGAACAAGATGATGAGAAATGGAGCTATGAGTTTAAATTCCAATGGAAGTTGCAATTCTAGTGGGAATTTGAGGGGGAGTGGAGGAGGAAGCAAAGTGAAGCCTGATGCAGTCGTGGAGGCAGTGGCGCTTGCAGTTGGTGGGCAGCCATTTGAGGTTGTTTATTATCCCCGTGCAAGCACACCGGAGTTCTGCGTCAAGGCATCTGCTGTGAGGGCGGCAATGAGGGTTCATTGGTGTTCTGGACTGAGATTCAAGATGGCTTTCGAAACGGAGGATTCTTCTAGGATAAGTTGGTTCATGGGGACTATATCATCTGTGCAGGTTGCTGATCCCATCCGCTGGCCTAATTCCCCTTGGCGGCTCCTCCAGGTATGGTTTCTTTTATCTGATAAATATTTCTTTGTATAACATGTTGGATTGTTAAATGTTTTGAAATTAGCATCCAATTTACTGATCCATATTAAGTTTGTGAATGTCTTTGTTGGGTTAATAATTGAAATTGATTAATTTAACTATATGATCCATGTCATTCACTTGTGTAAGCCCCTGATTTGGGATGTTTTAGATGAAGTAATCTGTCAAGTGAAGTGATACATATGATCCATAATATACCATTTCATTGATTTTTCCATTTATGTATATGCATATACATAATTAGTTGCCATTTTTTTCTTCAGAGTTAAATTCCTGAAACTTACCTTGTATGCCAATTCCACTCCTTAAATGCTATGGCATTAAAGCAGGCTTATGACATGACTCTTGTGGAATTCAGTAGCGCTATCAATTTCACTGAGGTTCATGACAGTATTACAGGACAATATTTGTTACATTATTAAAATATATATACTTCAAAATTGAAGTTGATGAATACTTCTAAGTGTTAGGTTATGTCTGGTGTACCTGTGTGTTCCAGCCAAAAGGCATATCATCCTCATCTCAACTGACAAGAACCACATGCATAGCATTCTACCTTGAGAGTTTTGTTAGGGCATCTTTGTGGTCAATAAATGTGTTGATTTGGAGACTGAATATACATCAAATGCTCTTTACTGTACCTGACAGGAATTTTCAATTTATCCTGTTGTTTTTAAATGAATTTGGCAAAAAATTAGATGTTAGGCAGTTCATTTAATAAATGTTGTACAAATTATGCTGTCCATTTTGTACCGTGCTATATGTGTATAATGCATCATGAAGGAAACTCATTTAAAGCGTAACTTTGTTTGTATGTCAATGAGCTAAGATGCTTAAAACAAATTTTTGTGTATATGGATGAATTGTTATGCTTCTTTTAGATAAGTTGGTGTCTTTAACATCTGAGTTTCCAGTGTCTAAATACTTAATGATTTTCTGAATTCAGATTTCGTCCTGGTCCTATTATTTTCAGATTGTGTTTATTGAATTGTAAATGATCACTAGATATGACTTATGTAAGAGGCAATTTATTTTGCTACAGTTTACTTGTTTGCATGTGGGTTCTTATGTGGGGTTCCATATTCCTTTTAACTGATGGTATTGCTGAATTCGAAATCACTTGCGTTTTAGAAATTTGAAAAATTCTGATCGTTCCCTAATTAATTTTGCAATATGTGCTTGATTGTCAGTTTAAATTTTTTGAGACCATCATCCTGCTTGTTGCATTGCTTCTCACACTTATTTCAACCCCTTTACAGGTGACGTGGGATGAGCCAGATTTGCTACAAAATGTGAAACGTGTCAGCCCATGGTTGGTTGAACTGGTATCAAACATGCCCGTCCTTCATCTATCACCATTCTCACCACCAAGAAAGAAGTTGCGACTCCCGCAACAGTTAGACTTCCCTCTTGACGGCCAATTTTCAATGCCGTCATTTTCAGGCAACCCCCTTGGGCCCAGCAGCCCCTTGTGTTGTCTTTCTGACAACACTCCTGCAGGCATACAGGGAGCCAGGCATGCTCAATTCGGAACATCTTTATCAGATTTTCATGTTTACAACAAACTGCAGTCAGGGCTGTTTATGTCCAGTTTCCAGCGGTTCAATCCACAATCTAGAATTTCAGACAGCATCATGGCAAACCACACAAATAGTAACGAGAATTTATCTTGCTTGCTGACAGTGGGGAATTCTAGTCAGAATTTGGAGAAATGTAATAACGTGAAAAAGCACCAGTTTATACTCTTTGGTCAACCAATACTAACCGAGCAGCAGATCTCTCACAGTTGTTCTAGTGAGGCAGTCACACAAGTTCTTGGAAAAAGTTTGTCAGACGAGATTTCAGGCAAAGCGAAAGCATCTTCTGATGGTTCAGGAATCACTCGTGAACTGCAAATTTCACCACAAAAGTCATCCAGTCCTGAATATTTTTGGAACCGTGGTTTACAAACAACTGATCCTGGCCTAGATACTGGTCACTGCAAGGTATTCATGGAGTCAGAAGATGTGGGACGAACTCTTGACCTCTCGGTTTTTGGCTCTTATGAAGAGCTGTACAGGAGGCTGGCCAACATGTTTGGCATAGAAAGATCAGAGATGCTAAACCATGTACTCTATCAAGATGCAGCTGGTGCTGTTAAAAGAATTGGAGATCAACCATTCAGGTATGATTTGTGTATCATATTATTTTGTGTTGCATCTTTGTAGTTTGGCTTCATGGAATCTCGGTGCTAATCTCATTTTGCAAGTGTAGATGCTCATGCAGTTAATTTCTTGGTGTTACATTGTTCATGCAGTGACTTCATAAGGAAGGCCAAAAGATTGACAATTCTGATGGGTTCAGGCAGTGACAATGTCGGAAGGTAAGAGAAAATGATCTTGTTACTTCTCATAACTACTACTTATTTATCAGCTTGATAGATGTCGTACATGATACATATTCCTCATCACTACTTTGCAACACAAAATAAGGCTTGGGGGCTCGGGGAAACATGCTTTGGCTTCGCATACTTCTCAGTTGTTGCTTAAAATGGTTAAAATTGTTTTTGACTTAAATTAAATCCTGTCACATAAGAAGCTGTCTTGAACGAAGAGAGATATCTTTTGTTTGATTCAGAAGTTTTTACTAGATATTTATTGACATTAATGTATTGTTGGTGTGACTGATTAAACGTAATAATCTGTTTTGCAGGACATGGATCACAGGGATGCGGAATGCTGACAATGGTCTAGACACCCCCAATAAGACCGGTCCGCTGAGCATTTTCGCATAGTTCTTCTGGCATCCAACAGTAGATTTTGAGACAACAATAATGGATGTTAAGTACTTGTTTTGTTCATTCTAATGTAGTTGCAAGAAACAGAACTTCGAACTGCTTTATATATTTCTCGGTTTATTTATCTGTTTAGATGTTTGACTTGGTATTTCGATAATGCCTAATGACAATGATAATATGTAATGTCTTATATGTTGCCTATTGCTATTTTGTTTTCATCTTTACAGTCTTCAAAGAAACAAATCTGTATATATTTCGTTGTGTTTGATTGAAAATAAACAAAATCATTCTCTTTTCCGTTGTTAAAATGCTTGCAAATAATGGTAGGAATTAGTATTCCATCAAATGCAGGTTGTCAAGTTTGAAACATATGTGTTTCACACATGAATGTTATTCCAACAGAACAAATAATTGTTCACTTTCCCTCAATAATGTATGATAACGCCAGACCTTGGAATCTCCTGATGCATTAAAATTCATGGACCAATCTCGCTGTCTTTTGGTTGGAACTTGGATTATACTCTGGTCGTGGGGTTTGATTCATTTTGAGACCTAACAAACAGATTTTGGCTCCCTCAATTCGCCTTAACTTTTGACTTCAATAGTAACCAAGTGCAAAAAAAAATTAATAACAATAATTGAGGGTCATCTTAAATTGTTATTTACTGACAATTGACACAAACTCTATGTTGATGGGCCAACAACTTTTTTACCACAAATGGCACACCATAAAAGATCAACTATGCAATCAAAGTTTGTTACAGCCAAACAACACTTTTTACATGTATATATAAATTTGACAAGCACAACTAAGAAGGCTTAAAAAAAAAAATGAAGCAGGATTGGTTGGGATCATAAAAGAGTTGTTAAAGAGTGGTGTAATGGGGATCCGAGAATCCGGAAAACATGATGAGTTTTTGACTGTTGGAGGCAGTTTGACGGCCAAGCTGGGTCTGGTCTGATTCGATTCAATTTTGTAGACACAAGACCCTGCTTACATTCCCAAATGAAAATATCATTTAATCTAATTTAATAAGTTACGACTTACGAGAATTTAATTAATTGATTAAAGGCGCGCACACACACACGTGGGAGTGGGACCCATTTGAAGTCTTAGACAAGATTGAGCTAGAGTTATCAAATCAAAGTCCCCACGTGCGGTCCCATTTGTGTCGCCGCTTTGGTGGTCGGACCTTGTGCTTCTTGTTGGGCTTTCTATTTGACTCCACTTGTACCCACCCACTTGTGTTTTCAAACTATTTTTCACTGCTATGAGTTGTTTTCTTTTTCTAATATAAAACACAAACCAAATCCATTGTACTCAAGGATAAATCCATATTATTCTCAATTTTTATCCCATACAATTTAAATGTGTCTTCGTTTATTGATATGTGAAGTTTAGTCCAGTCCTGTCAATGGTGGGATCCCATGTTCATCATTACTATAAAAAAGTGGGCGTGAACATTATTATGCTAATTTTGATTTTTCAACCAATATTTCGCACTATTGATTGAAGTTATACTTTGGATTATTAGTAATGCAATGATTAAAGTGATGTATGAGGTTTGTGTTTGATAAAGCCAAGAGAGTTTTTAGTCAGATGAATATCAATTAGATGATATGCTACTCATTTGTGGTATTAATGATAAGGTTATAAAGTTATACATTTTCTTTTTTCTAGAAAAAGAGAATAGTTATACGATAGTATAACAATTATAATTTTAATCTCAAAATTTTTGTATGAATGTACCCATGGGTCTACCCATACGCACGGGTACGTACCTATTCCTGTGAAATATTAGCGAGTTTAGGTGCACAAGTATGGACACAACAAATTGTAGTGGGGTTCAAGTATGAATTTAGGTAAATCCACCCGAACTCAACCCTGTTATCATCTTTAATTATGAATAAATTTGTTATATCATTTAAACTAGGGGTGGGCACAAAAACATGGAACCGATCCGAACACCTGATCCGGTCCGATCCGTGGGTGTTTGAATCGGATCACATGTTCAAAAGTAAGGTGTTCGGATCCTCACTTGTGAAAACACCATGTTTCACGGATCGGATCGGATCGGGGTATCCAAAATCGATCCGATCCGTGAACCCGTGAACAATGATATATACGTAATTTCATATGTCTCTATATAAAGTCCACTTAAGCTAACCCTAACATCCATCTCTCACTTCCTTTCACTCTCATCTTAGCAGTTTGGTGAGTCTATTTGCAGCTTTAACTTGATATTTATATGATTGGGTGTTAGTGTTTTAGTGATTTCTATGCTTGTTTGTTGTGTTCTGTTGTTGAGTTACATATTTCATTTGCTGATTTTATATATATATATATGTGTGTGTGTGTGTGTTACTGTTGTTGTGAATAGATGGGGAAAAGTATAAAGAGTGGTGCTGGTGGGATTTGAACTATGATTTCCATTAATATAAAGATGGACGTATTGAAATTCAGAAGACTTGTTGTTGAAAATGACCTTGAAAATTGAGTGCCCAATTCTTCTATTTATTTTATTATTATTCTGGGTGGGTAATTGTCGGTGGTGTTTGATGTTGGTAGCCGGCAAAGGAGATGTTGCACGTGTTTGATGTTGAGTAATTTGTATGAATGTTTACAAATTTTGGGAGATATGTATTATAATTCACGAAGGTACACCAACAAGATATCTTTATTTATCTTTTTATCATAAGTTGAAATTGAAAGTAAGTGTTTCGATCCGATCTGATCTGCAAATTCGGATCGGATCGGTTCCTTCTCCTTGATGGATCATGTTCGGATCCAAAAATGACGATCCGTGAAGTTACCATGTTCGGATCGGATTCGGTCGGAAGCGATCCGAACATGGTGTTGCCCACCCCTAATTTAAACAATAAATTTAGATAAAACTTTTAATAGTACTAATATATAACGTTATTTGTACTTGAAAATACGTATTGTAATATAATAGTGAGAGTTTAGTTAGATGTCAAGATATTTTATATAATAGTAACAGATTTTTAAAACTACAGTTTAAATGATTGAAAAACAAGTTGCACGTATAAACATATGAAAAATTATTGCATTAAACATCACCTAAACACGATGACAAAAACTTTAAAGACCACTTAAATGAGGTCCGCCATTTGATAAGGATGGAAATTTGTAAAAGAAGTCAAATGGTCAATGGTTTTGGTTTGAAGTTAGGGCCAAAACATGAAACATGGATAAATTAGAGGTGACAAAATTACATGTTCCCAAGCTTTTTGATGGGGTTTCCAATTTCGTCAATGTTTTCAGTTCCAACCCTTATTTTGTGGGATCTGGTTTCCTTCGCCGTTGGGATACACATTTTACCTTCACTCGCTATCTTTTTCATATTTCCTGATGTCACTGTCAAATTCAATAAACTACACTAATAAATTATAGTGTACATATCCCTTCACACTCTTGATTCAAATGGTTTAATGGGAGTTGATCATAGTCTGAATTACACTTTTATGATTAGTTTAATCTGTTAAATTCTAACTAATCGTTGATTACAATCCTAATGGTTCTTATAATGATTGATTGGCCTAGACAAATTTAAAAACATAAAAAAATTTTTCAATTAAGAAATAAATGAAGATTTTACAAGTACATAACTACATATGGATTGATCAGTTGGGTCGTGATCATCACCTTATAATATATATATATATATATATAATAAACTATATTAGTTTGTTAATAAATGGAGGTTGACTGGTTGAAGTTATAACACTGATAAAAGAATTGATGCAACCCGTAACACAAGAAGTGAAAAAAGATAGGAAAAAAAAAAGCATAGAACGTTGAATCCAAAGAGGGCGTCGTTAATGATGTTCTAAGTTGTATAAACGTGAGCTATAATACACCACTTGGTACGGTAATTAATGAGTTAATTATTAGACACTAGATCCAAGAAACCCCACACGAGAGAAACCATTTTGATAAGCAAGACAAACACCATAGTGAGAAACAGCCTAGCTCTTGCTCTGTAAAAGTCTCTGTATCGTTTATTAATAATTTATGGTGTTGATTAGCATGGGCTGGGATGTGTTGAATTCAGAATGACTAATCAAACATTAATTTACTTAAACAGTAATATGAAATTTGTAGGATAATAATCATCACATCTATAAACTAATTAACAATCAATGCGGTGTAATTTAAAAATTTTTATACAACTTTTAACTTTCAAATATTAATTATATTACAATAAACTTACTGCATTATAATAATAATTTTTCGATATGATATCGAATAGGTTTGATATACGTTAGGAATTACTGAAATCAATTATTATTTATATGATATGAATATCTATTTTTATATTCAAGAATCACAATTACTCTTGTAATAAGAGAAAAAAAATATGTATTTATACAAACTTTGGCTCGCATTTGGGCCAAAGAAGCTTCACCAATGTAGTGAATATAAAAAGAAGAAATAGTTTATGAGGTTTGTTGAGTAAAAAATGATTTAAACACCCATTAAAATTACAGGAGACAGAGATTTGGTGACAAAGTCTGAATTCCCCGTTCGTGCGGGTGACCCCACTTTATGATGATGATGATTATTATTATATTATTATTATTATCATTTTTCATTTTTCACCAAAGTTGAATTGGTGACTCTGACGATGACAAAAAAATGAACTTACAAGTTGACAGGACAGTTACTTGCAAACTTGAAAGGCGTCAAGCTTGCCTTGCGTGTACGTTGAAACTAACTTGTTTTGTTTTGTTTGTTTGGTCTCATTTCGCTGATCGATCGATATTTTCAATGTAATTCACTGTTCACTCTTCACACACACCTGGTCAATTGAAAATTTTGAAGTAATCAAAGATATTGAGAATTCGATTTATCGTGAGAATTTGACTTGTTGGTATTAGGATAAATGCATGGGGACAAAACTGTTAATGACATCAGATTAAGTAAACATAGCGGTGTTAGATTCTTAATAATTGCATCATGAACAGTTTTAACTAGTACCTGCCAATTGCCATGCACATGTTCAACAATATTAGTATAGGTTTATAACTTTACATATATTTAATTGGAACTCAAATTAATAACAATAAGGAACTCTCTAGTCTCTACTACAATCATTGTAATTAAGCAATGTTTAACAAGCAAAACATTTTATTTGTTTTGAGCAAGTGAATTAATTAGCAGAAATTAGACGGCATGTAAAATATCAATGTATGATATCATTTTGTGGTTGGTCAAGTGACAAATCATATATGCATGTTCCAATCATGACACACACAATCAAATTAATGATGTTTCAAGGTCTTATTTCAACTCATTAATATTTCAAACCCAATGTCAATTCAACTATAGCAAACATCTAGTTCTTCCTGATAGAGATTTAGTCAGAGATATTCTTTTGAGTAGAAGATGACATAATTTTGCACCAAAATGAGAACCCACTAGAGAAAAAAGAAGAAAGGTGAAGAACAGTGTGATACAGCTTTACATGAATTAGTGGATCACCTTGATATACAAAATCCATCATAAAAGCAAAAACCACAATCATTGATGCGATGGCATAACAACCTTCGTTTATAAATTCATTTTTAGAAAGAGTAGCACTAGTTAAAGAAGTATATATATATATATAATATATATAGAGAGAGAGAGAGAGTGTGTCTTGTTATTCTCAACAATAATGGAATGCAGGAATATACAAACAAAAAAGATAAGGATTACAAAAAAGTGTATATGTAGCTAGTTGTAGAGACTGATGATCTTGTTCTCAATGAGGCATCAATCAATGTCATGTATGAGTATGAAACAGCAATGATCAAAGACTTTGAACAATTTTGTGCTTAAGTGGGAATAGCCAAAGCATCATCATGAATTGTAAAAAAGGAGTAAGAAGTGGTCTTTTGTCAACATCAAATCTGTGATGATGATATACCTACCAAATTAATTCAGATGCATTATGTCTCCACATAATATCTGCTGTTGTTGTGCACAAGGCAACCACTTTTCTACTTATTCGTATCTTGTAAATAAAAGCAGAATCATAATAGCTAACAGTGGAAAAACAATTCACAAGAGATAATAATAAGCATCATGATTACACTATGACATATTGAAAGTGTTGGTAATTTCATTTTTCGTGTAATAATTCCATTCTATTGTTCTTCAAGAGAAAATAGTCCATTCTATTGGGCCGTTATTGGGTTTGTAATAAACATTTCTAAGAACTAACAATTTTCATGACAAAATCACATATTGACAGGCTCACGTTTGGGTTCTATTTCTCGAGGGACTTAAATCTCAAATCTAACTAGATTTCAATTAATATGAAGGGTTCCGTAGACTTGTAGACATACCAAAATTTTGTCCCATCATCTGTTAGTTTGTTTAATTATTCTTCCCCATTTGATGTAGGTGTTAATGTTGCAACAATATCAAGCATTGGTTGCATTCCGTAGAATGAAATTGAGGATTTCAAATTTTGTCTTTTCAATCCGGAAAGGGCTATACATAGAGCAGAAGAGATACAAAGACGGTTACAAACTAATTACAAAAGCCACAAGATTTGATCACAAGGACTCAAAAGAAGTCCGCCTCAAAGCGAAAACAATAGCAAAAGTTGATAGAAAAGCAGCCCCCTAATGTCCAATAACTTCTCAAGACCAAACCGAAAAACAGAGACAAGGATGAAGGAAAAAGAATAGCTTCTCAGTTTACTTCATGAATTTCCAATTGTGTTAACATGTTGAAACTCTGAAATCATGGAAGTCCAATGAGAAAGTGAGAAGATATTAAATTATACCCTCCCACCTCTCTACGTAATTCAGGCCAACGGAGCTTCCAATTGCAGAGTTCCTAAACCATATATGCAATGAAAGACACAACATATTTATATACATAGAATGAAAAGGAAGAAAACATCAAATGCACAGTTCTGTACTGCCAACAAACATGAAGTAATACAACTCATGGAAGTCTAGTTTATGATGTGTGATGAAAAAAATATTTCATCGGGGTCTCACTTCTCCGTTACACAAGGGAAAAGTTACAGGTAGGTAGACAGGGCAGAATGTCAAATTTCTTAGAACAAGAACAATGCCCCAATAAAGATGGAATTTGATGGGTAGTCTGTCATCTAGGAGGCTATGATTTGCACTATTGGACAACCAATCAAAACAAAATATCGAAGTCTTATTTAAACATCTAAATGCCATGATCCAGATATGTCTAGAAGCATCTGCTGGACCTAAACACATCTCAACTGGAGCGGAATGCCAATAGATCACAAACAGAAGTGGGAAAAATTCACAGATTATATGAGGAAACACTATCCCGCATAGGTAGATAGAACAAATTAATAAAGACTAGCTAAAGAAAAACTGAGAGATCATAGCACTTATGCACAGATTATATAAGCTGCACGAATAGTATTAGATAAAGCAACAAACAAAAAAAATTCTACACTTCAATGTTGTTCACAGGTCTAAAACACAGTTCAACAAGTGAATTTGTTCATACGCCTAGACAACGTAGGCATGTTACATTACACAAACAACACTGCTAGATAATTGCATTGTTTCTTGAGAGAAGGTGGCATTCATTACCATGCAGCTTGATCCAAATATCATCAAACCTGTACGCAAAAAAACGCACAATATATAAGAATATGAGCTAAACAAAATAAAAAAGGCAGCACATGTGAGGCAGCAACAATCAAGCACAAAAATTGCATCCACAAAGCACTTCTTAGAACAGCACTACAATATTATTTGATTCTGTGAAGCTAAACCCAAAGTCAATAACTCCAACGAAAATTAACACTTCAAATTAGACAAAATAATTGATATTAAAGAGAATTACACGAATTGAAAGAAATTATAATGTTAATCAATCAACATCAAACAAATTTTGTCCATTTTTAACAATACAAAGAAATTAAAAGTTAAAAAGGAAGGACATACATAGAATTAGTTGTAATAGAGTTCGAGGCCCATGCCATCGTGAATCTCGTAGTCTTTGAGAGTGATGTGGTCCTTGTAAATGGTGTACCACTTCTGGATCCTAACCTTATCGGGTCGGGTACCGGTCTGAGCAGCCACAAGCTTCTTGAGGTCGCCGATGGTGTCGTCGTCGTTGCATTTAACGCGCACCTTCTTCCCCAGCCTGTCGTTCAACACAACCTCGATCATCTTTGCAAATCTATGAAACCCACGGATTTTCGAAAAGCGAAGGGAATTGTGAGGAGGACGATCGGTCACGGACTCACGGACGGAGACGGCAACGGCGAGAAGACGACGGCAGCACCTGCACGCGACTCACGCCACGGCCACGCACCAACAGCAGAACCAGATCGGGAGGAGGCGGAGAGCAGAGGTGAGAGGGCAGAGAGTGCAGAAGCAGAACAGCAGAACCGAGATCTGGGTTCTGCTGTCTGTGAGTTATATTTCAGACGCCAAAACGGCGTCGTTTTGGCCAAAACCAAAACGACGCCGTTTTGGCTGAAAAAATAAAAAAAAAAAGGCTGACTCGGGCCGAGTCGGGCCGATTTCATACAGTAACCGAGTTGAACCCCCGATCTAAGGGTTCTCGGCTTGAAAACCGGTCGAGCGGCGAGTATTCGGCCAAGTTTTGAAACCATTTTAACTAGTACCTGCCAATTGCCATGCACATGTTCAACAATATTAATATAGGTTTATAACTTTACATATATTTAATTGGAATTCAAATTAATAACAATAAGGAACTCTCTAGTCTCTACTACAATCATTGTAATTAAGCAATGTTTAACAAGTAAAACATTTTATTTGTTTTGCGCAAGTGAATTAATTAGCAGAAATTAGACGACATGTAAAATATCAATGTATGATATCATTTTGTGGTTGGTCAAGTGACAAATCATATATGCATGTTCCAATCATGACACACACAATCAAATTAATGATGTTTCAAAGTCTTATTTCAAATCATTAATATTTCAAACCCAATGTATAGCAAACATCTAGTTCTTGTTATATGTATTTTTCGGACTTATTAAATAGACTGGTTAAAAGCCCAATTTAGGCCCAATAAGAAGGTTCGATAAAGATCAAAGCCCAGTCAAAGTCCATCAGATGAGACCCAGTATCGATTCTAAGGCCAGCAAACTCTTTAGCTCGCTCAGGTAAATCCTTCAGCTGACATCAACAGACCTGTGAACACAGTCAGACCGCAGCTCGCCTCATACGTAGCTCGTTATGCGAGCTCAAGCTCACAGACCGCCATAGTAATCAGCTCGCTCAGAGGCGTAATTAGTACAATATCTTCCAGAACATGCAGTTGCCTATTTCAACCATAATTCTCTCTCCGAATATGGTAGTTACCCAATCAAACCGTGATTTCCTCATAAGATATGGAAGTCTATTCAAATTCAAACTGAATCAACGTCATCCTTGATTTTATGAAAGCGGTTTCCTAATATTATTCAAACATATTAGGAAGTATAATTAATGTATAATTCTTTCCTTATTATTTGGGAATATAATTAATTCAGGATTCTTTTCCTGATTTGCTATAACCAGAATTGTAACACCTCTTTCCCTATAAATAAGGATTAAGATCATTGTAACATCATCAGAGAATAATCAATAATACACTGTCACTCTGCAGAATTTAAGAGACAGACAGTCGTGGACGTAGGCCAATTATTGCCGAACCACGTAAAAGCTCCGTGTTCCTCGTTTGATTCTCGGTATTTGTCTGTATCTTTTCTTGGTATTTGTGCTTTCTCACATTGATTGCAAATATTGGGTATTAATTACTCGTCGACTGAAATCCAACGTCGACATTCTTCCTGATAGAGATTTAGTCAGAGATATTCTTTTGAGTAGAAGATGACATAATTTTGCACCAAAATGAGAACCCACTAGAGAAAAAAGAAGAAAGGTGAAGAACAGTGTGATACAGCTTTACATGAATTAGTGGATCACCTTGATATACAAAATCCATCATAAAAGCAAAAACCACAATCATTGATGCGATGGCATAACAACCTTCGTTTATAAATTCATTTTTAGAAAGAGTAGCACTAGTTAAAGAAGTATATATATATATATATAGAGAGAGAGAGAGAGAGAGAGAGAGAGAGAGAGAGTGTGTGTGTGTGTTGTTATTCTCAACAATAATGGAATGCAGGAATATGCAAACAAAAAAAGATAAGGATTACAAAAAAGTGTATATGTAGCTAGTTGTAGAGACTGATGATCTTGTTCCCAATGAGGCATCAATCAATGTCATGTATGAGTATGAAACAGCAATGATCAAAGACTTTGAACAATTTTGTGCTTAAGTGGGAATGGCCAAAGCATCATCATGAATTGTAAAAAAGGAGTAAGAAGTGGTCTTTTGTCAACATCACATCTGTGATGATGATATACCTACCAAATTAATTCAGATGCATTATGTCTCCACATAATATCTGCTGTTGTTGTGTACAAGGCAACCACTTTTCTACTTATTCGTATCTTGTAAATAAAAGCAGAATCATAATAGCTAACAGTGGAAAAACAATTCACAAGAGATAATAATAAGCATCATGATTACACTATGACATATTTAAATTGTTGGTAATTTCATTTTTCGTGTAATAATTCCATTCTATTGTTCTTAAACAGAAAATAGTCCATTCTATTGGGCCGTTATTGGGTTTGTAATAAACATTTCTAAGAACCAACAATTTTCATGACAAGATCACATATTGACAGGCTCATGTTTGGTTTCTATTTCTCGAGGGACTTAAATCTCAAATCTAACTAGATTTCAATTAATATGAGGGGTTCTGTAGACTTGTAGACATGCCAAAATTTTGTCCCATCATCTGTTAATTTGTTTAATTATTCTTCCCCATTTGATGTAGGTGTTAATGTTGCAATAATATCAAGCATTGGTTTGCGTTCCGTAGAATGAAATTGAGGATTTCAATTCGTTTCTTTTCAATCCGGAAAGGGCTATACATAGAGCAGAAGAGATACAAAGACGATTAAAAACTAATTACAAAAGCCACAAGATTTGATCACAAGGACTCAAAAGAAGTCCGCCTCAAAGCGAAAACAATAGCAAAAATTGATAGAAAAGCAGCCCCCTAATGGCCAATAACTTCTCAAGACCAAACCGAAAAACAGAGACAAGGATGAAGGAAAAAGAATAGCTTCTCAGTTTACTTCATGAATTTCCAATTGTGTTAACATGTTGAAACTCTGAAATCATGGAAGTCCAATGAGAAAGTGAGAAGATATTAAATTATACCCTCCCACCTCTCTACGTAATCCAGGCCAAGAGAGCCTCCAATTGCAGAGGTCCTAAGCCATATATGCAATGAAAGACACAACATATTTATATACATAGAATGAAAAGGAAGAAAACATCAAATGCACAGTTCTGTACTGCCAACAAACATGAAGTAATACAACTCATGGAAGTCTTGTTTATGATGCGTGATGAACAAAATATTTCATTACACAAGGGAAAAGGTTACAGGTAGGTAGATAGGGCAGAATGTCAAATTTCTTAGAACAAGAACAATGCCCCAATAAAGATGGAATTTGATGGGTAGTCTGTCATCTAGGAGGCTATGATTTGCACTATTGGACAACCAATCAAAACAAAATATCTAAGTCTTATTTAAGCATCTAAATGCCATGATCCAGATATGTCTAGAAGCATCTGCTGGACCTAAACACATCTCAACTGGAGCGGAATGCCAATAGATCACAAACAGAAGCGGGAAAAATTCACAGAATATATGAGGAAACACTATCCCGCATAGGTAGATAGAACAAATTAATAAAGACTAGCTAAAGAAAAACTGAGAGATCATAGCACTTATGCACAGATTATATAAGCTGCACGGATAGTATTAGATAAAGCAACAAACAAAAAAAATTCTACACTTCAATGTTGTTCACAGGTCTAAAACACAGTTCAACAAGTAAATGTTGTTCATACGCCTAGACGACGTAGGCATGTTACATTACACAAACAACATTGCTAGATAATTGCATTGTTTCTTGAGAGAAGGTGGCATTCATTACCGTGCAGCTTGATCCAAATATCATCAAACCTGTAAGCGAAAAAACACACAATATATAAGAATATGAGCTAAACAAAATAAAAAAGGCAGCACATGTGAGGCAGCAACAATCAAGCACAAAAATTGCATCCACAAAGCGCTTCTTAGAACAGCACTACAATATTATTTGATTCTGAAAACCAACTTATCACTTAAATTTCACCACATCCATCAAGGCAAACATACACAGTTTCGAACAATTAACGTTGAACTACACAGACTATTGCATATAACATCACAAATTTAACATTCAACCTCACTGCGTTAATCTCCAAACAAAATTTATCTAGTTTATGGCTTAACACTTCAAGTTTGTGCGAAATTTCACACTATATTCTAAATTTGAAGCGCAAACTAATTGGTATCTAACAGTAAAGTTGAACGCTAAATCTGTGAAGCTAAACCCAAAGTCAATAACTCCAACGAAAATTAACACTTCAAATTACACAAAATAATTGCTATTAAAGAGAATTACACGAATTGAAAGAAATTATAATGTTAATCAATCAACATCAAACAAATTTTGTCCATCTTTAACAATACAAAGAAATTAAAAGTAAAAAAGGAAGGACATACATAGATTTAGTTGTAATAGAGTTCGAGGCCCATGCCATCGTGAATCTCGTAGTCTTTGAGAGTGATGTGGTCCTTGTAAATGGTGTACCACTTCTGGATCCTAATCTTATCGGGTCGGGTACCGGTCTGAGCAGCCACAAGCTTCTTGAGGTCGCCGATGGTGTCGTCGTCGTTGCATTTAACGCGCACCTTCTTCCCCAGCCTGTCGTTCAACACAACCTCGATCATCTCTGCAAATCTATCTCTTCAACAAACCCACGGATTTTGAAAAAGCCAAGGGAAGAGATTGTGGAGTAGGTGATATATGTAAATATAAGTGGTCGCGAAATTCTTGTCGACCACGGAATTTTGACGCGTTACTGGAAGCTTCCCTCTTCGTTTAGACTTTTAAATGATTTTAAGTTAGAGTCGTTTTTGTTGACAAATGAGCTTCTTACACGTGGCGGAAATCGGTAGGTAGCTCAGGCAGATGATTCGCTCGTCTTGTGAATTTTTTTTTTTTAAATGTACCACGACCAACACGAAATTTATTATGAATGGAAATCGACAGAATAAATAAATTATTGAGGCCTTTAATTCTTTTAGATGAAGAATATTTTTATCTGAACGATTTTATTTTAAAAAGTATTATGGGAAAAGGAATCACGAAAATAAAAATTCGTTCCCGAGTGAAAGGGGGAATGAAATTCATTTTCCAAGAAGTACTTTAGTTTTAATAAGAAAACCATAAATCAGAACTTATATTTCCTTTTACTTTTAAGAATTCCTGATTAATAAATAGAAGATAAATATTAATTACAATTTCATATTTCAGATATAATATATAAATCTTACCTTCATGTCTGATCAAGTATTGATGTAAAACTAAGTTGGATTTGCAGGGTTGCTCACTTAGTTTTCTAGCAAAGAGACAACTAATAATTTGTTGGTTTGAGTTAAAGGAAACATAAGCTTAAAAAAAAAAAAAAAGGGGGCTTTATTTTATTTTTTATGAAAGAGTTATTATCATTGCCTACCCACCCCTAATTAATGAATCATCCCTTGATCTTTTATTGATTCAAAAAATATTATTTTACCATTTCTTTTGACTTGAATTAATATTATTTTAGAAAGTTTTTTGATATTTTTAAAATCATTAAGGGAGAAAATGATGATTCATCAATTATCAGAAAAAAAAAAATAATAATAACTCTTTCAGAAATTAAAATCTACACTATTTTCACCTCGTATTTTTCTGTGGGATTTAGATATTATTCCCATCACTTCAGCTTTTAATGACATCGTTATCACATTCGCAAGACACCTAAGTTTTAATGATCTCATATCACATTCGCATTACATCGAAGTTTAAATGATCTCATACAACAGATATCAGATTCACATTACAACGAATTTTTAATGACCTCATATCACATACCCATACAACAAATAAATGATTGCGCGCAATTGCTTTCTATTATCACTGTCATTAGTCAATACCTAACGGAAAAGCTAAGGTGGGTATCCATAGTTCGATGCATCTACCTCGTTGCATTCAAGGGAAATTATATTAACCATCAAATGATCACATTAACCAACGGAATCAAAAGCAAGAATACAATTATATAGTTAATTTTAAAGCATTTTCAAGTAGCCGCATTCATATAATAAAAAACATCCTTATATATCTAGCTTAGAATACTTACCTAAAGCAGACAAAAAAACTACTCAGAACATGGTGTAAAAAAAGGCACCTAATATAAAGTGCCCCAAAATGCCGACTCTAATGCACATCACACTCTTCATTGTGCTAATCATAGGAAAACCTTGATAAAACAAAATACACTCAGAACTGCAAAACGTTAGACAACATTGATAGAAATGGTCTATAAGAATCCATGACGACCTGTAATCAAAATTTGAAAACAGCAAAATCCTACATTAGGAAACTGATAACTAAACAAAAATTATTCCTGCCAGAAGCATATGAATAAGATTGACGAGGGAAAAATCCCAGGAATCAGTAAGAAACAAGACCTTAGATAATAAACAACAATAAGTGTTACAATAACAACTACTAGATAATAATAACCATAACATAGACTACTGTTCAAACCCCATCTCGAAACAAAAATATACTGTACATGCATTTGTTGCATAAACCCTTCTTGCCAAACCCAATATTTAGGTCCTGCAATAGGATCCAACTTTCAGGTACCGCCGACCCAAACAGGATTCAAGAATCATCACTCAATCTAGAACAGCAACCTCTTGATCAACCCTCCAGTAATTTGCATCATTGAACTCCTTTATGCCTGCCCCACCTTCGTCAGGATTTTCCTTTTCTTGAACCTTTGGTATTATGTTCCTCTTCAAGGGCCCTGCTTCCCCTACTATGCCCTCCTTGAGTGCCTGTTCCATTGCCTTCTCAGTACCTTCTAATTCCACACCAACAAACTCAACATCCTCTTCAAACAATGAGGGGACAGGAGGAGATCTCTGACTCGCATCACTGCTTGCTGATCCATCACTAGAATCCATAGATGTTGAGGAACCATTTGGAAGTGGAGATTCTCCACTTGATGGTGAAGTAGCATTAGAAGTAACTACCTCCATGTGACTGCCAAGGTTGACATCAGCATCATCATGATCAATAAATGGATTCAGACTTGACCCACCTATTTGCATATCAGATGGTCCTCGCCATCCTTCCCACTCCGGTAAAGGCCTAGCCGCAAACAAGTCTTCATTTTCTGGTGTGTCAAACCTGAAGAATCCCATATCATTGGAAGCAGTTGCCTTCTGACTTTGTGATATCAAGTCTCCGCTGTTTGTAGCACCACTCCCTGAAAACCCATTCAAATAATTTGTGTTGGAAGTGGATGTGCCATTTGCAGAAACTTTGCTTTCAGTCAACTCATCATCCTCTCCAACCACCACCTCATCATCACTGCTGCTGTTACCACCATTAGCAGTTCCATTCAAATTTATGTCATCCATCATCTCCGAGGGCGTTGTGCCCACAGGTGCGTCACCAATTCTATCGTCTTGGAAGGCAAACCAGTTGGAATTTGTGAAAAGACTGCTGCAACAAGAAAACATTGAACAATTCACATCAGTCCAGCAACATAACTAATCGAACATAAGAGGTTAAACATGTGCCAGTTCGACTTTCTTTTGCAAATTTCAACATGATGAAGCACATATACACGTCTGCAAGAACTAAAAGAAACAAAATGTACTGACAAAACAACTTTTCCACATCAACACAAACAAGTCACCAGAAACTTGATAGTACCCTGCGTATTGTTCTATCTTTGGCTTAGGTTGAACACCCTAGTTACAGTGGATAGATTCAATCTATAGCTCAACCACCTGCTAATGGAATTGGATTTGGCTTGTGGTTTCCACACCTCAATAACCAATGCCCAAATTATGACACGGGATGAGTTATGAAGGATATTCCTGTGAAATGAGGACTCTGTTTAGGATTCTCTGCAGTTCTCATGTTTTCCAACACACAATTCAATTTCATTTCGACTAAAATTCATAAGAACTTGCAGCACATTTTATATCAAAGTATTATTGTAATCACAAGACTAGAAAGTACAAACACATATTCCATGAACATATTAACATTTTAACGAGTGATAAAGACAGCCATGGCAACTGATAATAGAGGAAGTAAACGTACATATAGCAGTGGTTCACAGGCAGAGAAAGAATTTGAAAGTTAACAAGGGCCAGGGCAGGAGCAACAGTGAGAATTAAAGTATCTCACGATTAGGAAAACCTAATAAAAATTTGTTAATTTGGGTAGGAAAAAAGTCTCTACCTTTTTTTTAAGAAATATCATAAATCTGGGGGCATACAACAGTAGGATGTTTATGAAGTTCAAGATAGCCAAAACCTCACAATCTTTTAACTATCCCCATTCCTCAGGTGGCAGCAGAGGGATGAGGGTCACAGCCTCAGGTGACAGCAATTGTGAGTATTATTAAACGGCAAGAGGTAAACAGCCACCATAATTGAATTGTGGTAACGATAGTGGGATGAGGTATTGTGGTAATTATCATAAATATTATGTGGTCAGAAGCATGTTTTCCTATTTGATGCAAGTTCTCTTTTTTGATGTTTCCTGATTTGTCACATGCCTACCAAGCAGTCATCCAAATACTGAAACACAACAGAACCAGCTGTGGACGAATCTATGACCCATTGGACTTCATACCTTTGACTAAATTCTCCTAGAAAAGAACTAAATATGTTTGGCTCAGAAATACAGCCAACAAGATGAGTCTAAAAACAACCTAAAGACCAGTAATCAATCAAATACAGGATCTATTTATTCTATTCATTCCTTAATATAAGTCAAAAATTGTTAATCTAGAGTCATCAAGTCAAAAGCTAAAAAACAAAAAACTTTTTAAAAGGTTATTTTTGACTAAGATGAAAATTGCTGTTTGCATTAAAAGTAGTGCGGCCAACAATATATATTGACCAACTATCTTGCAAACAAAAACTCGTCCAAAATCAACTGCTTCTAACAATCATATCACCAGCAAAGCAAAAGAATGACTTATAAACTCACCTCCCTTGGTCATCACCAAGCCTCAGTGATGATATTACAACTTCTGCAGATTCATCATCAAAGTACACATCCTGCACATTTAGAATCGTTTTAAAAATCAAACTCGATATCAGAAGACAATTCGAATCAGTTTCATAATTAATTGTACTACTACCTCACAGTTTACTAATATTAATCTTACCATAAACTTCAGTCAATTTCTCTACCTTTAACTGCAATAGAAAGAAGAGGAAAACAAAGAATTATTACCTCATCATCACGATCAAGAGCTCCATGGTCCTGCAACAAGGACAATAAGAGTTACAAGTCAGCAAAAATATAAATATGAAAAAAAAAGGCATGAAAGAGAAATTCTGACAGGACCCATGATATACCTCTTCAGCATCCTCGTTCCCATATATTTTGTATCTGAAAGCTTGACTCAAGTTATTTGCAAGAGCTGCAACATCATAGTCTCTGTCATGAAGGTCTTCATCATCACTATCCCTCGCCCTATCTTGCAATGCTGTTGGGCGACTGCATACAAGAAGAAATGAAAGACTTTTATAGTGGCAGAAAACAAAAACAATTAGAGACACGAACAATAGGTTTCAACTTCATGCGCATGTTCTAATACGTTACAGGGATCTTTGGTATATTACGATAAAATCAAACAATCTTAACAACAGTTTTGATGCTAAAACTGAGATGCAGCAATAGAAATACCATTTTATTCTCCCAATGTTTGCAGGAAGCTGTTAGATAACGGGACAGAATCAATATACTATTTGATGTAGGACAAGATTAGGAAATAGAGTTTTATAGGAATAGAATTTAAATTTCCTTAGGTTAAGTTTTTTAGTTTTAATTAGTTTTAAGTTAGAAAGTTAAGAGTTTATTAGGATTCCTAATTCTAGTAGTTTTAGGATTAGAACCATTATATAAGGATTTGATTTGTCTGAGTTTATTATGTTATGATTATTTTCTTGAGTGATAATAAAATTTATGTTTCCCAGATCGGTGACGACAAGTACAGATTCGAAGAGACCCGACCATATCCACACCGACCCGACCTGGTTCATGTGTACCAAAGGGGTAACCAAGATGTTTTCGGATGGCACGATCGATGGGATCCAATGTTGCGAAAATCTTTAAGCATTTTCCTTCGGATGAGTTATCTTTGCAATCACAAAACTCGAGGACGAGTTTTTTCAAGAGGAAGGGATTTGATATAGGACAAGATTAGAAAATAGAGTTTTATAGGAATAGAATTTAAACTTAGTTTTTTAGTTTTAATTAGTTTTAAGTTAGAAAGTTAAGAGTTTATTAGGATTCCTAATTCTAATAGTTTTAGGATTAGAACATTATATAAGGATTTGATTTGTCTGAGTTTATTATGTTATGATTATTTTCTTGAGTGATAATAAAGTTTATGTTTTAGTTTTATCGTTTCTTTATTGTTTATTCGTTTCGATTTCGAAACAAACTTCCGCTGCACCACTATTTATTTCACCAAACGCTATATCAAAGTTGGTTTGAATATTACTGTCAAGTAAGGGGTATGAGCGCACCACAAATCATTACATACATCATGCACGCAACAAAATTTCTGAATTATGACCCTTTATTGCACTTCTGTAACACAATCAGTCACAGCTGGCAGATATGAGGCAAGAAAATACCCGCATGCCCATCGATAGACATTTTCAACAACATTACGCTCCTGCAAGACAC
This sequence comes from Litchi chinensis, assembly GCA_019925255.1. NCBI lineage: Eukaryota > Viridiplantae > Streptophyta > Magnoliopsida > Sapindales > Sapindaceae > Litchi > Litchi chinensis. Next base: position 19,226,842 of record CM034473.1, on the reverse strand, counting down.
TTACTTGCCACTCCTTCCAGTCATTCTTTTCCTACAGAGAGAACACATCAACATAAAGTTAGCAAAGATGAATAAAAAACGAATGGCGAAAGGGGAAAAAAAAAAAGACAAATTAACCATTTAACATAACTACCCATCTATGTGAAGATCATATGTTCAAATGCAATTTTGATCTTGTTAAATTAAAGCATATAATGCTGGTACATTATGTTTCCTTAAGCTGAAACGTGAAGAGATGTTGACATTGCTTTCAAAGAAAATGATCACCTAACTAATGGTGTGAAGAGACAATAAATAATGTCATGAAAATCGCACATGAATACTGCAGTATATCATCCACTTATGAAAGATATTATAAATGAATTACAATAACGAGTACTAATTTTTGTTCAATCCTGTTCTCACACTTGGAGATTATTTTACAAAATATAAACATCTATTAAAACCTGAAGATATGTTTGAATGCGGCTATTGCTGCTGCCTAACTGAACAAGCTTATTGGAAATCCGCGTAATGTGACCAAGGTTTCCAGCCCTTGGTGCCCGTTTTCCAGAAGCAGGTAAAGTCGGCTGCATAATCAAGGAACATTTACAAGTTGTCACAGTTTTATCTTATAGTCAACACAAAAGAGGTATATGGTTAACAATAGAATTACAAGCTTGTTCTTAAACAAAAGAATAATGCTGCACTTCTCAAAAATTTGTCCAATTGATGTGACAAGTTGATTTGTAGCTACCACATTAATTTTGGAATAATGTATTGATGATGTGGTAATTACACATAAACTTACCACATCATTTGGGCAATAAATTTGGATAAATTTTTGGGTAGTGTAGCACTACTCTAAACAAAAATGCTGCAAAATCAATATTTCACCCTCATATGAGAAGAAAATTGGAGAAGGATTAAATGAGTTAATACAACTTCTCATTAATTTCTGTTTTCCTTTGCTCTTCTCAATCATTTGATTATCATATTACAATAGTATACACAATTCAACAGGAAATAATTGCAATATACACGAGTGTTTATCGAATGGTTGACTGGTCTATCTACCTTATTGGATTCGCCCGAAAGAATGGGATCTCTATCTGTTCGGAGAATATTTCCAATCAGATCACACTCTCGAAGAAGATGATCGACTATGCTATCACTCTTGCTTTCCAAACAAGAAAATATAATACTCTCCACATGGTGATGCAGAGCATTGTTGTATGGGTACCTACATTATTACAGATAACAACAATCATGAAATCCTCAACCAAACTAATAGAAAGTGATGACACTGTTAGAAAGACAACAAAATTCTTCTGAACCCAATTTGATTCTAATTACTACAGGCAACATATGCATAATCACAAACATAATAAAAGCTTACTCAAAGAAGAGATCAAGAACTCTTTGAATGGTTCCCGAACTGACTAATTCCTTCTCTGCAGCTTCATTGCCAGTTTTCAATAGCACAGCAATGAACTCCACAATCTGAAATTGATAATAAAGGAAATGGGGGAGAATTACAAGATGAAGAAAAATTGTGTCCAGGGAAAAATTACATTTTAGGCCAAGAGTAGACAAATTTTTGGGCACTTGTGTTGATTAATTTCGAAAAGCGAAGAATGTTTAATTCCATAAATCCAATCCTAGTACTCTACGTCCCTCCACAAACTTCCATAAAAATAAAAACAAAAAGGATCAGATTCTACTATGCTTTGCATATTGCATGTATGCTAAACATAAAAGCACAGCAATGAACTCCACAATCTCAAATTGCTAATAAAGCAAATTGGAGAGAATTACAAGAAGAAGAAAACAATGTGTCTGGAGGGAAAACTACATTTCATGTCAACAGTAGACAAATCCATCGACACTTATGTTGATCTATTTTGTAAACTGACGAATGATTATGAATCATTAAATCCCACCCTAATAATCTACCTCCCACAATGGCTCAACCAACTTCCACAAAACCACACCAAAAAAAAGATTATATTGTCTTGTATATTGCATATATGCTAAACATATAAGCCAACCTTTAGACGATGCTTCCCTAGGGGTGGTCTCAATTCCCCATACGTTGTCGGCAAAGTCTTTTCATCATATGAGACATTCAAAAGTATAAGCAAGTCACCTGTAAAATAGTATGTACAGTTCACTAATGCTATTAAAGGAAGTTTAGAAAGATATCAAAAACTAAAAAGCAATACTCCACAATAATTATAATTAGATTGTATTTTGTTGCTTTTTGTTGTTAAAACAACCGAAGTTAGTGAAAATTCATCCATAGTCTCAACTGTGCCATTGGAAGGATTATTCAAAACCAAGTCATGAAAAGGAATTCACAAAAGATAAAAGAGGAAAAAATGATGGTCAAGAATGTCATGAACCACCCCTTTTTTACTAGATATCATACACTTTGGGAGCCCTTGCCTCTCATGGTATTCAAACATGTCTAATAGGCCTCCCTCCCCCACTGGCCCTTGAGACACTTTGGGAACCCTTGCCTCTCATGGTATTAAAAACATGTCTAATAGGCCTTACCCCCCCCCCCCCTCCAAAAAAAAAAAAATCTCTCCCTCCCTCTGAATGGCCCATGACCACCTCTTTACCGGGTGATGTGGGACATCACAGGTACAATACAACTTTCTAAGCATAAAAAACACCACGTCTATGTTGCCTTTGCTAGAAGCAACCAAAATAATAGTACTATGGTCTGACTGGGGAGGCTAGAAAGAATATGTTAGAAAAGAAGAGAATAAGACATTACATTTTGATTGTTCGACATACAAATAACTATGAAAAGACAACTTTCAACAAAAAGAAAAAAGAAATACTACCAAAGTACATGGTACGCCTATATATATATCATCAAGAGTAGATAACCATTTCGATTTATAGGGAAAGGCAGCTGGCAGCAGCAGAGCTGAATGACAACCAGAAGGCAATTGAACACAGCTTTTTCATACAGAATGCAAGATACTGATAGATATAAGATTTAGATAGAAGCTAGAAATAAATATTAATTAGAAGGAGGCAAAATGTAGCCAAAACAGACATTCAACAAGAGAAACGCAATCCATATGAAAACATGAGAACCCTGACATCAGGAAAAACCTATAGCTCCAGATTCACTCACAAAGCTTAGGCAGCATAGCACCAATAGTCTCCGGATTTACAGGGATTGGAGACTCATACATATGTTGGCCCCGGAACGAATGCATGAAAGGCAACGAAATTGCTGATCTTTTTGGATCCAACAAAGATATACATACAGAAAGTGAGTGGACAAGGCCAGACTTTGAATGTGAATCTTCCAAGGCATGACCAAATATCCTTGCAACAAAACTGCATGAGGGTAAAACAACAAAACTAGTTACAAAACTGGAAACACGTATGAGACAGGGAAAAGATGTAATTATTGAATGAAAAACCAGAAAACCTTATCAATTTAGGACGAAATAATCAAAACCCTGAATACCTTGGACTAGAGAGTTTAGTGGCCAATGCTGATGGGGCATTTCGAGTTATTGCACATAGTGTTTCTGCCGCATTAGCGTGAACTTCTGGAGTGCTCTGATTCCATGTAAAGGAATTTGTTAGACAGTTCACTACAAACTTAAGTTCACTCGGTAATAATTTAAAGTTACATAGTTGACTACAATCTAAAATTCACTCAGTAACGATCTGAAAAATTTCTATTCAACCTTATTTTTGACTCATTGCCCCTTCTTTTAAACTATTTTATTAAGAATATATATATATATTTTTTTAGTTCTTGGTAGCAAAAGAGGAAAACAGGACCAAGAAAACCAGTTCAGCATCCCAACTACAATGCCCAAAAGGATAACATAAACACTTGCGACAATACATAAAATGCAATAAACAATTAGGTCAGATATATTTGCTATTATCAACTTAAATAACAAGGTAAAGAAACAATATGCATTCAATACATAGACTTTGAAGACCAAGGGAATTAGAAGAATGTAATTTTTTTAAGAGGATGTAGCGAGGAGAATGAAATTAATGACACATACAATAAGAATAACATCTATATCAGACAACATTAGACAGAATAGTAACCACCCAGATTTATGTAATCAATAATATCAGACTGTTATAATAACATATAATTTCAATTTTCGAAAAGGAGGGGATGAAAATTTTCACTTACAGATGGACTCAATTTATCAACAATCATTTCAAGCAAATTGCTATCAGCCAGCCATTGCATTACATCCATAAAATTGGGATACACATGATCATCAGCACCGACTAGCCGAACCAAAACCTACAAGAAAAGCTCATTGTAAATCAAACTCAAACGTTACACACTATGAATCAAATTTTTATTTCTAATCAGGAAAAAAAAAAAAAAATCAATTGCACATATTACATATCATAAGAGATTTCTAATGATATAGAAACAACCATCAAACTCAAAATTTAGAAAGAAAATAAGTCTGAGCTACCTACCTCCATAATGGAGGTGATCCCTATCAAATCAACCAGTTGGCGAAAAACATCAGGATGGACCTACAAAAGATCAAACAGACTTAATAACAATTTCACAGAATATATAATGAAAAAGAGATCAATTACTTCACAGTGAATATAGAACAAGCAAAACACTAGCATGCAAAATACAAGTAGAAGTGAAGACATCTTATTTCCTTTAGACAATACCAAAACCAAATCAAATGCCTTATTGTTATATAGGATTCAGCATACACCAAATATTTTTGCACTGACATTTTACATATTTAAAAATATATATATATTTCATTTCCTGGACTTAGTTGGCTTAAAAGTATGTACATTACGACCCACCAAAATAAACTGCAAACATAAATTATTAAGGGCCATTTATATTGGCAAAATTATCATAGGAAAGCATATAGGTGTAACCTTACAGTATCACATAAAGCAAGATATAACCGCCATGCATATGTGGACAATCAACTGAGGATAAAGCTGGTACTATCCATAAGTTTAGATGCAACTTAAACTTGGAATAGGTAACATATGGAAGAATTTAAATATTATCTAAGAAGGCTGCAACATGACCAAATGGCATAAAGTTCTTCAAAAACAATGATTTGAAAGAAAGCACCTTAATAATCTCCAGCAGTCACATTAAATCAAATTACACAAATTTGTTTTGCAAGACAAGATTTCCCACTCTCTCTTACAGATATAGCACAGGAAGCCATCATCAAATTTAACAGTAAACACTCCAAACACCATATATAGCTTTGAACCATGTGATCAACACGTATTGAGTCACTATTGTTCACACCAACAGAACAGTGACAATTAAGGAAAGCATTAAAAACAAATTATGAGTACATAGTACAAAACAATACAAGGCTATGTATTTGTGAAGAGCCTGAACATCGGAAACTACATACAAAAAAATTGATATATCTTGGTTACAAAGTACAAGTTGAGTACAGAATGACAAAACTTGGCTTCAGCTGGTATGTAAAACATGAAGAGTGACTGGCAAAACCATGGATTCATTGCCTCCAATCGTAATAACAGTTTCACAGCCAGCTACCGATGAGCAGTAGATGGTGTAGAGAAATCACATTCACTGCTCTGGCGATCTTGTTAACATTCAAACTTTTCAAGTTTCTTCTACCATAGTAGAAATAGAAAACCATGTACTCTGCTGCCTGTCTATCACAGACATTCGGGGAAGCAATTTGCCTTCCTTTTTCTAGAAGCATATAAAAAAATTGAAGCTAAAGACACCAAATTAAAAATTCAAATTGATCATGCAGAACCAGAGGTCTTAACTCGTATTAGACAACAACAATCAACAAGTGAAACAAATTAACTATCAAGAAAGCATCATCATAAGAAACCTTGCAACAAGTCAGCAGATAAGAGAACTTGCAACAATATCTTCACTGTATAGGAACACAGAAACCATTACTTACTTGAACATAGTTCATAAGAGGGACTGTCTTCCGCAGCATCAGGCACACAACAACCTAGAACACCACATCAAATAGCATTTATCAAGCAACAGAAAACCAAGGCTGAAGTGAGACAAAAATTGTGAATGAAACAGACTGCACTAGCGATTAAACAAAATCGCCCATGACACATTGCATAAGCCATGGAAGCACACCTTGCTGAAATACCCAGCAAGCAGAGCACTATGCGGACGGTCCGGTTCCAAGAAGGAAAAAAGCAAGTTCATCAACTGCAATAGCATTACCAAAAAAACGAAAGAAATTAGTAACTTAATAATGCCACTTCAACTCTGCAAATTCGGGCACACACAACACGGAACAAAAATAATGCCCGTACCTCCTCTTCCTCCACCAGGGTCTTAAGAATAACATCAATTTCACATGTGAATACCTCACATGCAATGAAAGGAAACCTAGCATCATGAAAATGATACATCATAAGAAAGAAATCGTATAACACTCAATATCTTACAACGAGAAGAAACATAAAGAACCCAAATTTATATCAAATCAAGGGTTACAAACTTGAATGCTCGTTTGTTGTCAGCATCCTCCGGAGCTTCTTCAACTATATACCGCAATAACTGTTCCACTTGGGCCCTATCCCGTAAACTGCATACAGTAACAAGTAAAAAGCATTCATAATCAAGATCAATGTCCCATCCCGTCCATTATAACGAAATTCAATTAAAGAAGAGGCAAGCTCAAGCGCAAGAAATTACAAATTGATGAGACGGCTGTTCAACGCTTTGCATTCTTGGATTATTTCTTCCTCATCCAGAAGCTCTTCCAATGTGAAATTTTCCTTGTCCAACACTGACTCCACCTAGAAAAAATTAAAAAATATAAACACAAACCACCGAGAAAGCAAATATACTATAATTTGAAGAAGCTACCAATTTTTCTATTCACCGTCTAAGACGACCCCTAAATTCAAATTCACTTACAGCCTCAGGCCACCAACTCATTAGAACAATGCAATTGACGAACAATTTCGGATAAACACAAACTATGAAACGCAAGAGTCAAAATTTTCACTACTCTCCTCCTGACGAACTGATTAGCAATTGACGAACAATTTCAGATAAACATGAACAACAAAACGCAAGAATCAAAACTTCCACTACTCTTCTCCTCACAAACTCATTAGAACAGTGCGTTTGACGAACAAACAAATTCAGATAAATATAAACAATGTAACGCACAAGAGTCAAAATTTCCACTACTCTTCGCATCAATTCACTCAACACAGACTCAAGCACAAAATGCCAAGCATTATAAAGTGAATCAAAGACGTTACAAATGTACGTCCACTCCAAAATCACGTCCACTTCAAAATCACGGCCATTAATACTCTGCTACACTACGGACAATCAGTTCAGTGTAAGCAATATAAACAATCTAAAGACAACTATCTTGCCCAAAAAAAGCTAAAAACACGATTCATTAGTCATTATTTTTACAAAAACACTGGTATTCAAACACGTCATAAATTATTCAATATAAATACCACTAAACTCACACTTTTGACCTAAGTAAACACCACCAAATTCAAAAACCAGAGCTAATTAGTATTAAAATAAAAAAATAAAGAGTGAATTCACTTACAGGAGAGGAGGTGGAGATAGATGTAAGCTTCCAGAACATGATGGAGAGAGAAGATTTAACAGAGGTGGAAGCGAGAGCAGCGCAGATCTGTGAAGTCGAAAAAGGGAAAGAAAGAGACGAGCAAATCTAGGTTTTCCTAAAACGGCGGCGAGATTCGAGGCAAATGAAAACCTAATTTTGGGACAGGTATCCAAAAGATCGAAAACGCTCTAAACCGTGAAGATCGAGAGAGAGTGAGCGAGAGAGAGGGAGGGAGGGAGGAGGGCAGTCCAAAAAATTCGTAGCAGCTGAGAAGGAAGAAAGAGAGGGGGTGATAGCTGATGGAGAGGGGGGCGCAAACGTACAAACGTGGTACTGCGGATTTCACTATAACATTTTCTTCGTGGTTTTGGATGTTGTGTCATGTATGTATGATATCGATTGATGCATCATGCATGTATGGTTGGAAGACAGCGGACGCCACACATTTTTAAAAGAGTGAAGGCTAAGTTATGATATGTTTGGACGGCATTTTTTTTTTTTTTTTTTTAAAAAAAAAAATGATTTGTGTAGATGTGTTTTTTTTTTTTTTTTTGGAAACTTTATGCGGACGTGTTGTACCAGCCAAAAAATTATCTTGAATATATAATAAAATAAAAATTATACAATATTAAATATAATTAATAATAGAGAATATTCATTTAATTTGATAATTTTGAAATAATATCTTAGTTTCAAGTTTTTGAATTTTGAATGATATTTTAATGGGATAAAAATTGTATGAAATATATGAATAATGATTTTCATGTGCTAAGTAGGATGTTGTATATTATAGACAATAAATGTGATCATTGTGGATATTAGGTAACAAATGTGAAAATTATAATATAGTGATAATAAATGTTACATGATACATTTTAAAAAAGTTGGAAAATAATTTATTAAAAAAAACCTACATGAATAATTTTTGATTAATTATAAAAGTTCTATAAAAGGGAGGAATTTCCTTTAACTAGACTAAAGAGTTTAATATAAATATGAAAAATAATGATAAATTTAGGTGCAATTTATTTAAATTTCAATAAATTTTAGTTGACCATAATTTTAATTTGAGATATTATGCCAATGATGTATTAAATTAGAAAATCCAACCTTGACTTAGAGTGTACCTTTCATTCACCAACTAAACAATAGCTACAACCTTGATGTCAATCATGAAACTATTAAGCTTAACACATGAGGCTAAATAAAATCTTTAATACATACTTTTAATTTTCAATAACTCAACTAAAAATCACAACTTTATTATATATACCTTAATTGTCATAATTTGATCATTATAACCACAAAGAACATCGTCTATAATAACGGAGATTAGTAGATATATCATAATTAATCTTATACCAACGTATATGACGGATTGTCATTATTACTTCATTAAATAAAATTTCAAATCATATGATTGTATAGTTTTGTAAGAATTTTTTTGTACATACAGCCTAGAGCCATTAATAAAACGTTACATTACTAGAGAGTCTATGTAAACATAAAATCTTCACTCATTTTATAGAATTAATGTTTTTAGATGATATTTTTTTCTATTTGAGATATAAAGTGGCTTAATGCTTGTTGTTACTCTCTCGATTAATATATTAATTTATTGATATCAACATATACTAGTTAGATAATAAAATAAACAATTAAAAAAATGTTAGGTTAAATTAACTTAAAATTTTGATTAAAAAATCATTTCAATAAATATCCACCAATTTTATGCAATTCAACGGTAAAGAAGTATATAAATTCAATATGAATAACAACAACTAAATCAAGTAAAAATTGATAAATAGACATTAAAACTAGTTTTTTTAAGTTGAAAATTTAAATAAATATAACCTAAATCACTGAAAATTTATATAAATTAATTTTATTGTAATTTAATAATTTAACATATGCAAGTGTCTACCCATAATTTCTTTAAAGACATATAATTTGATATTTCTAAGCACGTACAACGTGCATTTTGCATTTGTGGTGACAGTCAAAAGTGCATTAATTTCACTACAAAATACGACCATGCTAAAATCACGTGCCGCCCAAAATGATAAAAATATAAATTCAAAATTCATCAATCATGATGATGCTATTGCTTTTCTCTATAGCTATATGCGGTCGCAGACTCGCAGTGCCATCCGAGATGGGCCCGACTAAAACTGAAAAAATAATAATAATAATAATAAAATCCTACTTTTAATTCAAATCAGGTTCGCGTGAAAGAGACTGTGACGCACCAATTCTTAAATTAGTCAAAAATTCTGGCGATTGGATCGAGCCTCACAGTCAACGGACTGGACACGTGTACATCGACTAAGCCAGGGACGTTCCAAAACGATGAAAGGCCTGTGAGCGTAGCATAACTAAGCGGAGCATGTCATGGTCCGCATAGATGATTGTGCGCACTTAACAACATACCCACACGTGCGAATACCTAATTTTCCATTATCCCAACAGTGCCCTCGATATTTGATAAATTACCGGCCCGGTACACAAAAGTTTTTTTTTTTTTTTACACAAAAGTTGGTTATTTGTTGTTGTCACGTGTTTTAGCTTCTCAAATTGTTTTTCAAAATTACCTTTTGACTTGTTTAGATGCATGTCTGGTGCCTTTTACGGCACCGTTTTAGGGGAACATTAGAGGGAAAAAAGGTAATTAAGAAACTTAATAAAGGTAAAGTGCAATAATTAAGAGCCATCAATGGCAAGCAAACGTGAATAGGAAAAAAAACAACACTGCTTTACGGTTGCAACAAGATTTTATCCAGTATTTTATACCACTTTTTAATTATCTTTTTTTTTAAAAAAAAAATCTGACATCATTATTAAGTGGTATGTGCATTAAATATTTACTTCAATAATGAAATATGATTACTTATTCATATAAATCTTATTATAAATATGTCTAGTAAGACTTGTATCATTAATGCGATGAATGGTTACTTAAAAAAAAAAATACAATGAATGGTTTGATTATCGAATATTTTATTTCATCATCTATATAGTTGCATATGTAATGAAAATGACTTATATAAACAGGGTGAATCAAATATATTTTTGAACAAGTGCACTCATTTTACAATTTCTATATATACAATTTTTAGAACAAACACTTTCATATTGTTTCATTACGCTAAATTGAATAAATAAAACTTATTCAAAATAAAAAAGTATAAATAAATAAAAGAGCATCCTATGACGTTATTTTATTTTATCAAATGCACTTTCATAATCATGGTATAAGAAAGTAATTTCATATTTTAATTTTTTACTTTTCTTCTATTTTGAAAAATCATCTTTTATTTATTAACGTTTTCACAAGATATCATAATAATTTTAAACCTCGGTAAAAAAAAAAAACAATGAATAGCTATTGATGTGTATATAAATATATATATGCGTGTAAATGCGAACAAAGCATTTTGAATGTTCTTCCATGTAATTATAAATTATGTTTAATTTGTATTTATTGTTTGTAATGGTAAATATGTAAATTCAAATCTTGCTAAAAGCAGGGTCCAAGATTTTCATTAAGAAATGATAGCAACACATATGACTTTGAGGCGTATACTCTTCACGGTTCACATTCACACTAATGAGACTATGTTGAAGGCGAAACCAACAAACCGAATTTGGAAAGGGCAAACTGTAAAAATTTATAAGTTGAGAGAACCAATTTATGAAAAATTATAACTGTAGAGGTTCATTTGCAAACAAAATGCATAAAATTGTCATTCCCTTTTGTGGACCTAGTGGGACCTTTACATTATTTTACCCTTAGTCCTAGTCTTGTCTCTCTTCTGCAATTATTTCAAATGATATAAATTTCATCATATTTTTCTCCTTTGAAAAATCTAAATTTGTAATAATTTAAAAGAAAAACGTTAAATTAATATATATATTAACTAAGATAAACATATAAACGATGATACATATATCATTAAAAAGATAAGACTAATGACGCAACTACAATGATAATATTATTAAAAATAAATTATAAAGGAAATAAACAGAAGTAAGCAAATAATTTGAATTTGAAAGCAAGCCCTCCCTCGGCTTTTTTTCTAACGAAACTGGGGAAAATTTGTAGTCCATTTCAAACCAATCGATTATCTCATGTAATTAAGGAAAATAAAACCTAACATCCGTTGTGCTTCAAAAAACCAAAAACCTAACATCTGTTTACTCCCAAATTCCAATGGCTACCTAAGAAGAATAATTGCCAAAATTAATCGAATGGAACTCCAACCTAATGAAAAAGGCGTAACCTAACACTCTCAATGCTAACTATATTAGCAACTGTAGGCTTATGCATGTTGGAATGTTAGAGCTATGCTTCGACCGATGTGTATGTTTAAACGACATTTTCGCTCATGTAATGTGGATTTCTCATTCGTCACTTGGAATTACATCATATGCAATCATTAATATGTGTGATGATATTTTTGGATGGTGTTTTTGAGAATAAATATATCTTGTAATGAGAGTTATTTTAGTTTTATGTTATAGATAAAAAAAAAAAAAATGTAGCTAAGTAAAAGAATAAAGGACACTTATTAACATGTCTATAATAATTATTATTATTTTAAAAAATTTGACATCAAATGGATAAAAAGTTCGTCAAGATTTTGATTCGGATAATAACTTTTATTATAAGAAAACGACCTACCCACGTCTAAAGATTTTATAAACAAATACAAGATTGATGTTTGTTAAGACATTGACTAACATAACAACTCCCACATATAGGGTAGATATATTTCACGTTTTATGATATTATGAACAATTGTGAAAACAGGATATAGATTTTATCTACTTTATTATTTCAAAAATAAATGTAAGACTCAAACCATAATTACGTGCTTATAGCATTTCTCTTAATCATCCGTTGTTGTACTACATTGATATGCATCATCATTTTTACTTTTCTTTATACACCTACTAATATAATTATATGATAATCTAAATTTTATTGACACCAATAGTCACAATTGCACCAAGAGCTACAATGATTAAACAATATTTATAGCCTCAAAATACACTACTATAACACAAGAGATATTTATTTCAACAGTGAAAGGTAATTACTCTTTATATATATTTGTAAATATGCATGATGTAATTTGAACTCATATTACCGGTGTGAAATAAAAATATATTAATTATTTGAGTTATAAGTGAATGTAAATTTTTTGTAAACATCTATTCGATAATAACAAAATTTATTGTAGAAATGTCACAATTTATTTATTTTTTTGTCTAAAAAGGTATTGACAATTGTATCATATTTTATAATCATATGTGCCTCAAGGAGTTTTTTTTTTTTTTTTTTTTTTCTTTCTGGACAAATATATCATCTAAAAAAACCTGGCTTTCCATTTTTTTCCACCTCCAATCAATTTCTTCTATCCCTTTTGTTGTCAGAATTTATCTCTTCTCTGTTCGACATCACTCATATTTTTTTTTTTTTTTGCCTTCTCTTTCTTTTCATTATTCTCTCTCTTTCTCTCTCTCTCTCTCTTTTTTTTTTCCTTTTTCCTCGCTCTTGTTCTTATTCTTCTTCTTTCTTCTTTGACGAAAAACTACGTGCTCCTCACTAGAAATATCGACTTGCAGATTTTAGTGTAAATTGCCATGAGTCATGGTATACTAGCATGAGTCATTACGATGAACCTACAAATCTACAATCCTATTTTCTCAATGAGGAAGAAGAAGAATAAAAGAGAAGAAAAAAGTGAATGAAGCAAAAAGAGAGAAAGTAGAAGAATTAGGAAGAGAAAGAAAATAAAAAGAAGGAAAGAGGGAAGGGGAATAAGAAGAAGATAAAGAAGAAAATAACGAGGAAGAGAGATGTTAAATGAAAAAGATATAAATTTCAACGGAAAAAAGATGGAATGTCGAAGAAGATGGTGGGAAGAAAAAGAGAAAGATAAGATATATGTATATAATTTTTTCTTTCAAATGGTTTTTTTTTTTTTTTAATTATTGATACTAGCTTAGATAATTATCAATATCAAATGAGATAAAACTCTGGTGGCATGGTCCTAAAAAGTGGGAAGGAACGACTTACATCAAGTAAGGAGGCACTCACAGTGGGTAAGAGAAAGACCCACAAATTATGAGGAGAGGAATGTAAGTACCATGACCTAAGTAATTTACGATGACATTAACTTACCATTACACTACTTTTCAAACGTTCAAATGACAGTTTTGTTCAAGTAAACACCCTTAAACCATAATTGACTAAAATATTGTAAATAGATCTAGATAATACCTTTAATTTTTAAGTTGTTTTTGGTTTTACCCCAATTTTTTAATATACATTATGAATCTGTGTTTGTCGCTTTGAAACATTCTTGCCGCTATCGATTGTACCCTTTTTATTCAAACTTCAACAATCATACTTTTCAAGCAAAGGCCTAATGCCTCGGTGGAGACAAGGTCATCTAGGCATGCTTGCATACCCAAATTCGACTCATTAAGGCCACTTTAACGGTAACAGTTTTCCCTACCCTATGTGTGAGTCCTCTCTCCTTCTCCAATAATTATTCTCCTAGTTCGAGAAGCCTTCGTTTCGAGTCGCGTCTCAATGAGTCTTACTTAAAGAGTCTAACAACACTATTTATTTTAGTAATAGTATATGTATTGTAGTAAAAAAAAATCATACTATTCACTAATAGAAATTTTCATAATTTTATTTTCAATAAATCGCCTTAGATTTTGAAATTTTGATATGCATATTCATCCTTAATCATATATTTTAGTTAAATTCACTTGTTTTTTTTTTGTTTTCAACAAAAAATTTGCTACCATCTTCATTCTTCAAATTCGTTTTTCTAGTCCATGTCTCAGAAAAATGTACTTTTTATTTATATATATATATGTATATACACACGTTTTCTAGTCAATTAAATCAAATTTGAATTTCTAAAAATGTTATATAATTAATTAGTCAAATCAAGCATTGGAATTTCGTGATGGTTAATCTTTTATGCTCACAATCACAGCCAGGTGATTGTGTGGTGGCGGTGCCGTACCAAGCCGCCCATCCACTGATTCTTCATTCTTGCGTTCCGAAGGTGTAGACACGATCCACTGTCATGTCTCCATTAAATTCCAGTCAAACGTTGCGAAAATCAGTCAAAATCAACAAATATCGTGATGTTAAGCGCTCAGGCCTTGCTGCTTCACTCGGTCCCCTTCATTCTTTAATTTGGTGTCACATTTTCAGGAAACTAACGTCATCTTCTATATATAACATCAAATTTAATACTATTTTAATATAAATATCAAATTTTTTTACATCAAATTTTATTTTACTTCGATATGTATAACATCAAATTAATATAAATAATATCTTTAAAGAATATTCTATATATAATTCTTTAACCAATATTAATTAATTTATTTCATATAAAATTTTATTCTAAAATAATTACTCATAATATATTAAAAAATTATTAAATACTCACAATTTTTTTTTAATTTGTTTACAATAAATTATTCTCATTATATTTCTACCTAATTTTTTAGTCAGTTAATATTTTTCAACTGATTTTTATCAAACTAATTATTTATCCACCTAATTTTTTATCCATCTCATTTTTCCAATATTTTTTTATCTAACTGCTTTATTATCAACCCATTATAAAATCTTATTCTCAAATAATTACGCATATATATATAAAAAAAATTATATGATCTTCACCGTTTGATGAAAAGTGATTTGATTCTAACCGTTAAACGGTATTCTTATCTCTTCCACACTCTAACATGATTTTATTTTTAAGTTAGTTGTCATGGTTGTTGTTGTTGTTTTTTTTTTTTTTTTTTTAATCATGTATGTTTAATTTAAGATAATGATAATGTTAATGTCATTGCTATTTAAAACATATTGAGTTTTTGTATTAAAAATATTACCAATTCTATCAAGTAATTATTAAATTAATATTTTGTCTATACATTAAATAATTTAATTCATTTTATATTAATATATTACTTATAATATATATAAAAACTTAAAAATATATTAAAACATATTTAATATTATACTTATTTTGAATATCTCAATGAAATATTTTCAATAGTGTAATTTTTTTATAATAATTTAATTTCTATTTATAATTATTAATCAAATTATACAAATACATTAAATGTGGTAAAAGATATAAATGGAATAAAAATTGTTATAGTTATTATAAGAGGGGTATTGTTGAAATTTTGTAAAAAAAACAAAAGGTTTACGTGGGTCCAACACCAAATTTGGTGTTGGCTACAGTTTGACACCAAATTTGTTGTCAAATTGTAGCAAAAACACAAAAATTTGTATTGATATTCATGCACCCACACCAAATTGGTGCAACATTGGATTTGTTTCGAGTACCAATTTGGTGCTACGTTGCAGATGGCCTAAGGCCTTCTCCAACGGAGCACCAAAATTTGGTGCCAAAAGTCATTCCAATGTAACACCAATTTGGTGTGAGTGTACAAAAATCAAAGTAAAATTTGGTGTTTTTATTACAGTGTTATGTGCATTTTTTGGACTTACTAAATGGGCTGGTAAAAGTCTGATAAAAGTTCATTAAGTCGACCCAATGCAAATGCCTAGCAGATAAGGTCCAGTTATCACCTCCAAGCCTAGTGAGTTCCACAGCTCGCTCAACGAGCTCTTAAACTCGCACTTGTCAGTTCGCTTCACAGTTCGGTTACAGATTGCCAAGAAGCTCGCTCTATACATAGTTCGCTACTCAGCGAGGTCTAACTCGAGATCGCTCAAAGCAGTAAATAGTTCGCCCAGTGGACAGTTAATACCAAATCTTTCAAGATAGACAGTTACCCAATCTAATCGTGATTCTCTCACCAGATATGGAAGTTAATTCAAATTCAAACTCGATCAACATTATCTCGGATTTTGTGGAGCAGTTTCCTGATTTTATTCTAACTGATATAAAAGTGTAATTAATTCGTGATTCTCTTCCTATTTTATTGTGACCAGATCTATAACATTATTTCCCCTATAAATAGAGGTTAAAATCATTGTAACATGAATTATACAATTAATAGCATACTATTACTCTGCAAAATTTTAGAGAGACAGTCGTGGACGTAGGCGCACTCGCTGAACCACGTTAAAAATCTCCTGCTTTTCTTGTGTTGTTCTTGGTTCTTTATTGTGTTCTTCTCGGTTTTTGTGTTTTCTCACATTGATTGCAGACATTGGGCATTGAATTCTCGTAGACTGGATTTCAACGTCGACATACAGTTTGACACCAAATTTGATGTCAAACTGTGGGCAACACCAAATTTTGCTTGGGACCCATGTGAACCCTTTTTTTTTCAAAATTCCAACAATACCCCTCGTATAATAACTACAACAATTTTTATTCCATTTATATCATTTCCCACATTTTATGTATTTATATAATTTGATTAATAATTATAAATATAAATTAAATTATTATAAAAAGTTATACTGTTGAAAATATTTCATTGAGATATTTAAAATGAGTATAATATTGAATATGCTTTAATATATTTTTAAGTTTTTAATATATATTATAAGTAATATATTAATATGAAATGAATTAAATTATTTAATGTGTATACAAAATATTATTTTAATAATTACTTGATAGAATTGGTAATATTTTTAATGTAAAAACTCAATAATGTTTTAAATAGCAATAACATTAACATTATCATTATCTTAAATTAAACATACACGATTAAAAAAGATAAAAAAAAAAAAAAACAACAACGACAACATAACTTAAAAATAAAATACTTGACATAAATACTTTTAAACAACCATTTAGAAATTTAGAAAGTCATCTCCACTTTCTCCATAACCACCAAAATATTTGTCAAATACATTAGACGATCCGCTTCCCCTTTGATCATTCTTCGTTACCATGTAACTCCCACAAATATTCAATTAATGCATTACAAAGTACAAAATGAGTCTCTTTATCTTTGATTTTATAATAAATAAATAAAATTATGTGAGAAATTAATAATTTTTTTTTATATATTATGCGTAATTATTTGAGAATAAGATTTTATGATGGGGTGGATAATAAAATAGTTGGATAAAAAATTAGTTAGAAAAATAAGATGGATAAAAAATTAGGTGGATAAAAATGAGTTGAAAAATATTAAGTGACTAAAAAATTAGGTGGAAATATAATGAGAATAATTTATTGTAAAAAAATTTTAAAAATTGTGAGTATTTAATAATTTTTTAATATATTGTGAGTAATTATTTTAGAATAAAATTTTATATGAAATAAATAAATTATATTAGTTAAAGAATTATATATGGAATATTCTTTGAAGATACTCTTTACATCAATTTGGTGTCATACATGTTGGAGTAAAAAAATTCGGTGTAAAAAAATTCGGTGTTGACACCAAAATGATGTTAAATTTGGTGTTAAACATTGGAGATGACCTAATGTCAAGCTTCATTAAATGGTTTTGTTTTTCCATGCTATAGGATCATCCTAAACCCACAAATTTTATTAAAAACTTATATTTATATTATAACCTTGTATTTTATCATGTAAGTATGAAATTCTTTTTATTTTTTGAAATTTTGAATAAATACTTCAAAATTTTCAATTAATATTTATTATTATTTAATTAAGCTTTTTAAGATCAATCAATTTACATTCTTTGAAGATACTCTTTACATCAATTTGGTGTCATACACGTTGGAGTAAAAAAATTCGGTGTTAACACCAAAATGATGTTAAATTTGGTGTTAAACATTGGAGATGGCCTAATGTCAAGCTTCATTAAATGGTTTTGTTTTTCCATGCTAGAGGATCATCATAAACCCACAAATTTTATTAAAAACTTATATTATATTATATAACCTTGTATTTTATCATGTAAGTATGAAATTATTTTTTTTTTTTTTAATTTTGAATAAATACTTCAAAATTTTCAATTAATATTTATTATTATTTAATTAAGCTTTTTAAGATCAATCAATTTACATTCTAATTCACATTACAATTTAACAATATAAAACGTACATTCAAATTGATAATATCTTAGATTCGAATTACTTTCATCGTACACTATATATAAAAAAAAATCGTACATATACTAAATATTGATACTATGCTACTAGGTTAAGCTCAAAACTAATGGCTTGACGAAATAAACTCTGCTCTGATGTTAGTTTATTCAAGTATTCAATCATGCTCACTATAAACACGAGAACGATTAACTAGTTGTCTTTTGGGATTGACAAGTCACTTATGTCAGTGATGTCACATGCTAAACTTGAAATTAGCTCGCCACTTTTGATGTTCATATCTTATTAGAACAATCAACAAATGGGATTTAAACATAAATCTCCAATCTCCAATCTACAATGACCTGAGGTATCTAACAACGCACAGTTGTGTTAGATGACAGGTAGAACGGAACAATTTATCACGGATAGCAGAGCACCGTGACACAGAATAGACAGCAACATATGGTTAAACAATAGTCATATGATTGTCGTACTTTGGCTCTAATTTTTCATTTTGGGGAACGAATAAGACATGATAAAGGGGAAATTATACCAGGAAGGTCGGACTAGGCCTCATATGCACGAACATAGGCATATGGTAGACAACATATGCATGGAAGACAACGAAGCAATGATTTCTAGGATGCGAAGATTTTGTATCCTGCCAAAGACCAACAAATTTAGCTACGCATCTACACATATGTATAATGTAGCAATTCTTTTATGAATGTATGTGATAAATTAGAAAAATATTTCCTTAGAGTCTATGGAGAAATCCACTTTAATCCAAAACCAAAAAAAAAAAATTGTTTTTATCAACTTTTCTATAAAAATTTATTTTTAACTCTTTAAACAAATTATTTTTGTTCTATACTTAAGTTTACTAAATTATCTTCAAGTCAGGTTTAAAACGTGCTATTTAAACCTAGGACTGGATTTTATTAGCAATAAAATTTGGTATTGGGTTTTAATGAACAATAAAATTTGGTGTCAAATTTTTATGGACAATAAAATTTGGTATAAGGTTTTAATGGACGATAAAACCTGGTATCAGATTTTATTGCCCATTAAAATCTGATCGTTATCTTCGACGTTGTAACTCACTCGAAATCTTAATTTTCAAAACAAATCAAACCAAATATCTAACTTTAAATATCACTAGCCAATATCCAAAAAAAAAAAAAAAAACTCGAAAAATTACAAAAACAAACCTAAAAAAATCTTAATAAAACTTAAACAATCAATAAATGAAGCCATAGATTGTGTCCCATGAGGAATGGATGAAGCAAACAAGGTAGGCAGGGACAATTTAGTAAAATTGAGTATATAAATCAATTAATTTGTTTAAGGAGTTCAAAACGTACTCTTTTTTTAAAAGTTTGGGTACAAAAGAATTTGATCATTTTAGACTCATCATTTTTTGTATTTATTAATTGACACGTCACATATGAAAATATAAGTTAAGATGCGAAGCAATACTTAATTTAATAATATATTTCAAGTGCTTGTAATATAAGTTAAAACACATACCATTAGTTATAATAATGTATTTTCCATTTTAATTTTTAAAACAACACAGTATATTTTAATAAGAATCCCATTAACAGTAAAAAGTTGCTCTGATCTAATGGATAAGCACCAACTACGTGCTCACCTCTCTCATAAAAGGTGGGTTCAACAGTCAACAGCTAGTGGTAGTTTCAGTTTTTTCCCTCTTATGTGAAGGCAATCATCCCATTTATGTATGGGTAGCTCTTTCTCATATGAGAACCGTTTTTCAAACTATGCCATTAGTGCTCAATTCTGCTTGATGCCAGTTTGGATTAGTCCCAGTAATATAATGTAATTATAAAAAAATCCCATTAACAAACAATTTATGCCGCTAGTTAATAAATAATTTGTGCTGAAGTTTTTTTAAATTAGACGGGTTTAGCAATAAATTGATAAGTTAGCATTTAAATTTGCTGACATACAAGTCAATTCACCAACTGCAAAACTCAAGTTTGGTGTAACAAATTTATGTATCAACACGACATACCCAAAGCTGATTCAAACGTCTACGTTATTACAAAGTATCAGTTTATCACGGTGTAATGACATGAGAATTTCCAATACGAATTATGTGTTAAAAATCAATATTGAGAGACTATATAATGTAAACTATATTGCTGCAATCTTTCATTTTTTAACATAATTTGTTGAATTGAATTGTAGGGGTTGTGATTGTTCTTATAGTTATAAGCGAGAAATAAACTCCTTAACCTGACATTTTAGGTGTTCAAGAAAAAAAACCTGACATTTAGGTAATAAAATTTTGAAAGTGAAATTCTTCTGCCACCTTTAACATCTATTTAATCTACAATGAAATGATCTATTTTAAAAATATTTGTTCAAGTAATATATGACACAATGACCAAACACATCCAACCTACTTTTCATAAGCAGTTGCAGGATTGGATTATTTATATCCACAAAAAATGGATATTTATTTTATAATCCATTTATATATAAATAAATTACTTATAAGTTTGTCCAATTAAAAGGAAGTTTCCGCATTTAGTATTGATTCTCTTCTCACTATTATTAGGATAGAGTAAAATATTATTGTATTCTATACCTGTTCTATAAAATCTTATTAAGATGATTCCGACAAATGATTAGAGGTTATTGTACTTGAAATATTGAAAAAACAAAAGTAATATATTTAATTTAAAGGTTTAGGGGCAGGACACAACTTGAATAAAAGAACTTGTAGCGTAGCTTATGTGTGAGTGACATGTCACCAAACTATCATTGTCTCATCGTTTTAAAATTGGGTATGAAATTAATTGAAAATTTGTGTTGACACTGTGTTAGTTGTAAAAATTCAAGTCCTAACAAATACATTTTATAAATTCAATGTGGATAATTTTCTACTTTGATATGATAATAGATATTCGTACAGTAAAAGTAGTAATTCATTCTAATTTAGGTGCGAGTAACAAATTATTCAGCCAACGTCATATTATGTATTTAAAATTAGTTATGAAACTAAAATATTTTTAATAACATCAATTTAATGGTGGGTGTTTAAGTACTATAAAATGTATTTTATAAGTTTTGTATAGAAGGTATTCTCAATTAGTATAGAAGTATTATCTATAGTAGAAGAATATATATTTGAACAATGCAATTAGTAATTTCTTGACAAATAACAATATACCTACAAATCATTCGGTGTCGGTATTTTTAAAATAAAAGAATATGAGTAAATGTTAGGTTTTTTTAAATTTTTATCGAAATGATATGATATGTGAGTTGTTAATATCATATAATTATTATATTATTTTATAAGTTATAAAATATTTATAACTTAAATTTGGATAAAAAATGTTGAGAAATCTAATATTTCTCAAGTAACGCATGTGAAAACGTAGGGGAGGTCAATCGCTTATTCTGGAATGTCAAGTAATCAAATTACGTCCAAAGGAACACCAAAAGTAAAATAGAAAACAAACTACTTCGAAAAAGAAAAAAAGAAAACAAACGAAATTACCAAACAGACCTCGTTGTAAAGGGTACCCATCCCAACAGCCAATAGTGATGCGAGTCGACCGTTCAGCAAACTGATGTAGACAAGAACTCACTGGCTTTTTTCTGTCTCCTCCTTTCTTTCACCGCATTTTGACCCTTCTTCACATACCGCCCACAGATTTTTACTGCGATTTCGATTTACCACCTCTTCCATGGCCGCTTCTTCATAAATACAAGGTCAGACGTTGTCTTCCGTCACACGTCTTTATCGTTGTTGTACGCGCTTGACCTTTGTTTTCTTTATTAAAAACCTCTCAGATCTTCAATTTTTTACGCGAATCCCACTGATACAAATTATAATTCGTGTAGGTGGAGGGATTTCGATCAATCTTATAGAAGCAAAAGGTAACTAATTGGATGTTAATATGAATTGAAGTGTGTGGAGATGAATGTGAGCCATGCGACGGTTCACCCCGTGGAAGATCCTCCGACCACAGACGCCGTAAATCCACCGAGAGTGAGGATGAAGGATATACAAGGCATGGCTGGCACGCCTGGCGGCCTCGCTTTGCGTATTTGTCAATTGATCTTCGCCGCCGCTGCGCTTTCCGTCATGGCAACCACTAGTGACTTCCCCTCCGTTACTGCTTTCTGGTAATTCACTCGTTTAATTATATGTGCGTGTTGATATGATACATGATTATTTAATTGATATGATCTTCAATTTTAATATATGTTATGTTGAAAAACTTCAATATCTTGGATTAGACTTACGACTATGCGTGTCTATGCGTTTAATAAGTTACGATAATTTGGTTGAATACTAAAGCAGCTGGGGCTGTTTGCATTGGAAAGAGGGATTAATATTATTTAGTATTATTTTTGGTCTCCAATTTAGTGTAATTTGTCGATGCTTACTGTTAGTTGAGACCTTAATGTATACTATCTATGATCGTGTTTTGATTTTGTAAGTATTATAAACGAAGAGTGTGCTTCTTTGAGGATGACTGCCTAGTTTCAGTTGCGGCTTATGAATTTTCTAAGAATTAAGGTTTATTGTCGGTGTGAAATTTGGTATTGGTTGCAGACTTTCAAAGGACTAAGCCTAATGCGATTGTGTTCTAGCAAAAGGTTCGCATCCTTTTTCCGATCATGGGAGTTTAAGTAATCTGTGTTTGTCAGATTTAATCCATTGACTATGATGGTTTAAATTTACACTAGATTGTGTAGTACACACTTTTAGAGTCCGTTGAGAGTTTCTCAATGGATATACATTTTTATGAAGTGTGGATAAACAATGGGTTTTTATTCGGATAGGATTTGGCTTTAGGTGGTGGGACTATCAAGAGTGGGGAAACCTATGGGAGGATCCTATCTTGTTGTCATAAAAAAGGTGGTTGTATAGGGGAGGGAAAGATCAAGATGCCATGGTGGTTGTGTGTGTGTGTGTGTGTGAGAGAGAGAGAGAGAGAGTTGTTACAAGCTAATTCAAAACTACAGTTGGTTTTTACAAGTGGTTGACAGTTAATTTTTTGATTGATTGATTATCAAGTCTTCATTCACACACGGGATAGCATGACGTAGGTAGCATGTGTGCCTCTGTATCGATTATTTTATTCGGGGATAAATGCACTGTTCTTCATCCCTATATGGTAGTGAAGGTGCTATCAAGTCATGTGAGGGATATCATTGTAAGGCCATAAGTGACTGTGGTATCTTTGGCTACAAAATTCTATAATGTTGTGTGGCTGGTGCAATGTGTTTGGCCTATTTTTGTTGTAAGTAAAAATTCTAGGAGTCCCTTTATGGCGTCTTTGTTGCGTACATATTTTTCTGTGTTGTAGCTAGGTGGTGCCTTTTCTTTGGTTTGCATGCGAGATTGGTTTTAGGTGTGAAATATATGGCTTCAGGCTTTCATGTACTATCTGTGGCAAATAAATAAGGCATCATCAGATATAGTAACGGAAGTCCTTTTAAGGCACTCTGGCTTCTTTTGATAGATATAATGAGAAGTATTCAAGACATGTTCCACATCTTTGAGTCCTTGAAAGGAAGACAAAGCACATGGTAATACTCTTGTTTGTGGCATGAATGTGTCTGTTGGACTGGAGTAACTATGTAGGATTTTCAATGTTATGTACATACTTCAGTTACTTGTAGGTTTTCAAATGGATATATGAAAGGATTAGCCTCTTTTCCTGTGTCCTAAGATTTCAGGGTTAGATGAATCTGACCCCTGCATTCACACGTGAAGGAGACACATTCAGCCCCGTTTGACATGCCTTGAATAAACTATTGTGAGAACTTGTCAGTGAACCAAGCCTGGGATATTCTATCAGATTTGTAAGCTTTCTATGTGCCATATGTCTAACAATTATCCCGTCCCCAGTACCTTTTGATGTGATGATGTCACTGAATTTCAAATACATGTGCGATTAACTTATAAAAAACATTGGAATTTCAGTTTGAGTCCGTGTATAATGTTTATAATTTTTTTTTTTGACGAGAATGAAAATTATTCTAATATGTGCTACACCAGCTTCCTTGTTGCAGCTGCTGGCTTGCAAAGTATGTGGAGTCTTTTGCTGGCAATTACAGACATTTATGCCCTTCTGGTGATGCGATCCTTGCAGAATTATCGAATTGTCAGTTTGTTTACCGTTGGTGATGGGGTAAGATACATAACTAAATTGTTGCAGTTGTGGGTACTAGCGATCCCGCTCACACCAGAGTGGAGGAGGGTTTGGTTTATTTATATTATAATACGTATATTTTATAAACAGTTGTTGCAGCACATGTCAAAACAGCCACGCTTAACTGCACTGCTTGTTGTTATCTCACAATATTTTCATTTAACATAGGCTTCGGATTAGCATATTTACCATGCTCTAAGGGTCATTGCCAAGTGTAATAGGGATGTGGCACCCAAGTGGTAGAGACTGTTTTTTTTGGGGAAAATATTATTATTTGCATGAATATAATGAGAGTGCAGACATTTGTTTATTTTGGAAAATGTTATTATTTGCATAAATATTTTAAGAGTGCAGACATTTTGTTGTTTTCGAAAATGTTATTAGTTGCTTGAATAGAATAAGAGTAGCAAGATGCTTCATAAAAGTGTCAGGTTTGGCAGTGCATGTAAATATTCACAAAAACCAACAGGCAGCCACCCAAATATTTTTGTCCCATTTCCCTCTATCTTCTTGGTTTCATGTTTTTTTTCCTACATTGCACTTAACACATACCAATTACATGGATTCTAACTTCTGAGTCTGTCATCAAATTGAAAACTCTATTTTTATTAATTTTAAGGCTGATAAGAATTGTCTTTTCCCTTGCAGATCACATCTACGCTTACATTTGCAGCAGCATGTGCTTCTGCTGGCATCACAGTTCTTATTGACAATGATCTCCAAGGCTGTTCCAAGAATCACTGTTTACAGTTCGAAACTGCTACTGCTATGGCCTTCATTAGCTGGTTTGCTGCATTGCCATCTTTTCTTTTAAATTTTTGGTCATTGGCATCCCGATGAGGCATAGCTTGTAAAAACCCAGGACGGGAAAGAAGACTGGGCATTTTGAGCTATACACTGAAGCTTATATCAAGTTGTGTCATATTCTCTTGCCTTTTGTGTTGTAAGATCTCTTAAATTGAAACTCTACCGTGTTGTTGTGTGTATAGTTTATAAATCTGGATTTGACATAAATATTCAGGCTGGCGTCCATGGATGGGTATCTCTCGTTTTGAGCGAGATGAATTGATTGAATTTTACCAGTCTAACAATGAAAAATCGCCTGGAATATTGCAAAACTGTAAAAGACATTGTTCATTGTCTGTTGATGGTTGATGTTATAGACTTGTAGTCTCATTGATTGGCAAGTGATGTTGGCCGTTTATAAACTGTGTACTTGGCCAGTATGTTTATATAAAACAATTAGCATTACAAACATGCATAATTTGTTTAATAAATTGGTTGTGGTGGTTGGTCAGTATGGTTAATGAATGTGAAATTGATTTAATACCTGCTTCAATGTGAATTTGATTGTAATTTAATATTCTAAGAAGTGAAATTACAAATCTTTGTAATTAAACTACATGGACATGTTCCACCACTTTTTTCCACCAAGATTGTTTTGAGGAGGTCAATTGCTAGTTCGATTGGACTAATATCTTTGGGACGTTGTACATGGTAAGAAACAACTAACATGATAATGGGATCGATTGTGCATTAAGTAATTACTATGATTTTATCATGATCGAAACACAATGAAAATAAAGTTAAAAACAGGATATGCCAATATATATATATATATATATATATATATCCTTGTCTCTGCATAATTTTAAAAAAACAAATTATTTGAAGGACAAGTGGAATGTTCTCCTCGTAAATAGACTTGATAAACATTAAATTCCACCAGATATTTTAAAAAAGTGATGTATCATTACTGGCTAATCGTGACTTTAACTCAAAGTTGTATTTTTTTTTTAAATGAAAAACAAAATTAAAAAGTTATTGTCATCCTACAAGTAACTTTCTAGCAATAACACAAGTCTCTTTGGCTAATACACACGGATTAGCAAAACTTATATTTAATTATCGGTAAAAAAGTACTATAATATTCAAAACTTTTTAAAATCTACTGTTTAAATAATATTAAAAATTGAAACTCAAAAGTTGATATAGTGAGACAACCCCCTTATCTATTTTTAGAGAGTGTGTGATAGATTCGAGTTTTAAGACCTCTAACTTGTGAGACAGTTTTTTCATTTATCATAAAAGTTTCAGTAGTTATCCGATATAGTATTTATATTAAGTAGGCCTTGTTAGTTATCCAACATAATGTCGGAGGGTGAACAAAAAATATTGCAAATTATCATCCAAACATTATACATATGTCATAATTAGGGTTGTTGCCACTTTTTTGGATAAGATAATTTGAATAAAGTTTTGTTTTATTTATTTAAAAAAATTGTTTTATTATTTATTAGAAGAAATACAACTCTTTTTCTCTTGCTCTCTTCCTTCGCAGAGAAGAAATCCTCATCGGATAGACTGACGGACACCTTCAAAACACAAGCTGCCAGTCACGCACTTCATTATAAATTACAATCCAATCAATCATCTTCTCTCTCTCTCTCTCTCTCTCTCGTCAAATGTGACTTCGCTGGATGACTCGACTGTCCAGTCAACCTGATTCAGTGCTCAAGTCTACCTTCTCGCAATCGTCTCGTCAACCAAGTCGATCCGAAGCTAACTTCATCGGTAAACTGAAAAATCTCTTCTTCTTTGCGTTGTGAATCCGAAAAATTATTTGTCTTTGACCATTGCAGATTGCTGACGTGGCGTGCTTTTCAATGGATGTTCACTCGAGCAACTCAGTAGTTCAATCAGGTTAAATCCGTTAGTTAACCGATCTTTTATTATTATTTACTATTATTGAATTGAAATATTAGTTTAAGCCACAAAATTATTTTTAATTAACAAAGAATTTGATATATAAATTACCTTGCTGCATTGTGATATGTCTGTCTGCAATAACACTGACTATGCACATCGTGACTTTAGAATCCGTAATATATATAATTGCAAAGAGATAAATTCAACACTTTGATGTTTGTGATGCGTTTGCAGAGAAATCAAGAGTTTAAAACTTTTGAGAAGAGATCTGTAATAATTCTAACTACATAATAAGCATAATATGGATTAGAAATTCTTGAAGAACGCTACGTATTTCATAAACTTATGCCATACTAATGCTAGACGTCTCAAGATGTTGTTAAGAAGCAAAGTGAAACTATAAGGATAACCGTTAGGCTGATGGCTGCTCTTTTTCTTGATACTTCATTATTGTCTTGAAGAGCGGCAACATCACTAATTGTCAGTATTAGATGGGTCGGGATTATTTTTAGGGTGTTTCTTCTTTCAATTCATGGAGAAATTTTGTTATAGTTGTTGGGAGAATCTGATTCTTGTTTCTTTGTTAGAGCCACTTGCAGCAGATGCAGAGCAGCTCTCCTTGGAGTTCTTTATGCGATGAATATGGTTTCTGTGTATAATGAACAAGAACATATATTTAATGTAACGCATATTATGACACATAAAACTTTAACATGAAAAATACCGCAGGCCAATACTAGCTAGCTAGTTTTGGCCTCGAAGAAGTTCATGCTCATGAATGGATGCATGGTTAAAAATTTAACCCACGAAAAGAGTATGAGTTCAAGGAGGTTTCTTCTCATATTCAAGAGGAAAAAATCTTTATAATTTACCTTGAACATAGTAAAAGAAGAACTTTTCTCTATTCTAATTGTGACCTTGTTAAACATGAATGGTGATGTTTAAGGAGAATAGATTCATTGTTTATGTATAATATCATAAGATAAAAAAAGATATTATGAAACTACTACCATATTTGGTTATTAAACAAGGTGAATTTTATTTATATATTAAACATAAAAAACTATATTTATTGCTTATACTAAAGGTTTTGTATGATAAGACTGAGCAAATTATGTATATTATATGGTATAATATCATATCTGACAACATCAAAAGTAGTAACTCAAAGTAAGATGTGAATTTAATTAGGTAAGACGTTGAAAGCTTAGACAACACTAGAACCACTAAGAAATGTTGATGAAGAACTTAAGTGACAAGCACTTATGCATGTTTCACAATGTTTTTGTGCTTAATATGTTTGTGAAATAGCCTTGCTTCATCTTCATTTCCTTTGGATTTTTTTGTTTTTTGGCAATACCTCTAACTATATGGTAGATTTTTGAGATGTGATAGTAATTGGCTTAGATTGGTCTATCTATAGTGAATTAGACACATGAAATTAATCAGGGGTATAAAGTAGTTTCGTTGGTTAGTGTTATCGGTTATAATTTGTAAGTAATGATTCTTTTGAAGGATAATAAAGCGGAACCATGGGGAATACCTTATGTTATTGAACAAGACTTTCATGCTAAAAAGAATGTGTGCACGATTTTCCTCATTTGAATTCTATTTATGCTCATAACACACACACACACACACACATATTATTAATAAAGTGAAATCTCTTATGTATAAAAGTTAAGTTTATAAAATTGAATGAAGTTTTAAAACAAGCCAGTTATTACTCATGAAATTTTAACATATATGTTTTTTTATTTTTTTATTTTTTTTATTTTTTATTTTAATAATAAAAATATCTAATTAACACATGCAAATGTCAATATAACTCTCAAAATGTCCTCAACAATCTCATTCTTTTTTATTAAATCAAATAAAGCTTCTAAAATTACATAAAAGTGTTAATGATCGCTCATAAAAACTAAAAAAAAGTGTTGAAATATGAAGATGCAATAAGAGAAGATCACAAAAAGTGAATATGAGCGCTTTAAAAATATAGGGTTTGATGGGTTCTCTTTTTTATTTAGAGACATAGCAAAGTACAGTGAAGGAGAAATCCCTGAATAGAAAGAGTGTATCACATCATTTGTATGTCCGTTTAATGGTATTGTGTCACGACATAATATTATTTGACGGGCATATAAATAACGTGTTACATGCATTTTGTCGGAATTTTTTTTAGATCGTCATTTGCTATTTAAATATTATATGAGATATTTAATGGCTTATATATATATATATATATATTTTTTTTTCAATGTTGTAATATGGTCATATATGTAATGAATGGAAGTCCTCCATAAGAATAGGCAAAACAGTGTTCTTTCCATTAATTAGATATGAATTTAAACCTCTTTTTGATATGTTGCATCTCTCTTATATATACCCTTTGTACACACATCATTTACGCACTTCTCAAATGGCTTTCGAGGATTGGAGATTTATAATCTAAACAATAATGAGGTAAGTTGTATTCCATACTATTTGTAAATGAGTCATGAACCTTAAGGAGGATGTTTTTATCGCTATAACATTAATTTGTAGCTATCTTTACATCTTTTAGAGTAATGGTAGATTGCTCAAAAAAAACATTAATAAACTCTCTATCAATTTTCTTTCTAAAGGCTTTATCTCAAATAGCTGAGCTGTAAATTAAATTATATGTAAATATTGATACGACTAACCATATATGTCATCCTTTTTATAATTTTCGTTTTGTAATACACTTTAAGATGTTTAATGGAAAAAGAAAGAGATAGACTTATAGAGATTCCGAACTCAACTTAAGATTAATATGTCACCAAAAGTTATTTATTGTTGAAAAAAAATTGTTAATGTTATGCAAAAGCACAATTTTTGTAAACAATAATCTACATGTTAATTGTCAATTTTTTTCATGTTTAAAATTGACAATTACAAAATTTCTCCATATACATATATGGATATAATATAATGACGCTTCCTTACGTAGAGTCAAATGAGGAGAATCATAGTTTCTTGCAATCATGAAAGTTGTGTTTGAAATAGTAATATGAAAGAAAGAAATTAATGATGGTACCGAAATAATGTAAGACTATCCTCATATTTTCATCTATTCCATGCTTATAGAAGGATTCATTATTTACTTTCAGATAATAAACTGATCACACTAATTAATTAAATTATTCCCACCCCTAGTTACTATCATGTGTCTAGTTCTCTATGAAGATAGCCCGTTGAGTCACATGACCCAACAATCCAGTCATTCTAAGTCAGTGCTCTAGTCTACATTCTCTTTTGTCTTGTTGTCAACCAGTCTGCTTAACTCTAGAACCATGGTAAAGTGAAAAATCTCTTCTTGCTTGTGTTGTGAATCTTCTCACAGTTTTTCTCGGGAAAACAATTTGTGTTTGAATGATCGCAAAATGCTGATGTGGTGTTTTTTAATGGATATGTACACTCGACCGCGGTTTGTGTTGTTTCTTTTATAGTCACCGAGTGATACAAACAGGTTAAATTGGTTAACTGGTCTTTTATTATTATCACTATTTTTTTTTTCAATTGAAATATTTAAGCTACAAAATTATTACTAATCGATAAAGAATTTACGCGACTACCTTTTATCAATTATTGTTTATTGCAAGTGTTGTTGCCAGGGAAACCAAAACGTGCAATACAAGTGATATTGTAGAATTAGAGCTGATGGTTTGATTTTGGCTAATGTACCTGATTTTTGCTTCTGGGAATGTATTCGCTCTTTATATCTGTGTGATCGGTTATATAAATTGCCTTGCCACATTGTGATATGCCTGCAATAACAATCACTATGCTCATTGTGACTTTGAAATCCTTAATATGTAATAGCAGAGATGTATAATCTTTCAGGCAACCTTATAACGGAAGTAGTAGATCCTATTTTGTTGAGCCCCTGACCTTGATGTTGGTGATGGTTTTGCAGAGAAACCAAGAGTTAGAAACTTTGAGAAGATATTTGTCATAATTAAGTAGTTTGTCTTATTAAACTTCTGAGTACAAAAGCATAATATGGATCAGAAATTCTCTAAGAACACTACATCTATCGTAAGCATGTGCCATATTGATGCTAGACATCTTAAGATGTTGTAAGAAGCTAATTAAAACTAGAAGGATAGGCATTAGTCTCCTGGCTGCGCCCATACTTGATATTGTCTGAGTTTGACATTATTGATTGCCATTGTCAGATGTGTTGGGTTATTGTTAGGGGTTTCCTGCTTCAACGCATGGAGAAGTTTTGTTAGAGTCACTTGCAGCTGATGCATAGCCTGCCCTCTTTGGAGTGCTTCATAAGCACTCCAAATTCTGAGTACATAAGATATTTGTTATAAGTATGTAGTTTGTCTTATTAAACTTCTGAGTACATAAGCATAATATGGATCAGAATTCTCTAAGAACACTACATCTACCGTAAGCATATGCCATATTGATGCTAGACATCTTAAGATGTTGTAAGAAGCTAATTAAAACTAGAAGGATAGGCATTAGTCTCCTGGCTGCGCCCATACTTGATATTGTCTGAGTTTGACATTATTGATTGCCATTGTCAGATATGTTGGGTTATTGTTAGGGGTTTCCTGCTTCAACGCATGGAGAAGTTTTGTTAGAGTCACTTGCAGCTGATGCATAGCCTGCCCTCTTTGGAGTCCTTGAAGCAGTGAATGTGGTTTTTGTAGAATTTGACCATATGAACAAGAACACATATGTAATGTAACAAATACTATGAAAAATAAAAAATGTTACTCTAAAAAATACTCTTTTAAGTACTGGCTAGCTAGTTTTGGCCTCAAAGAAGTTCATGAGTTTATGTATGGCTTAGAAGTTAAACCGCAAAAAGAGTAGGAATTCCAGGAGATTTCTCATATTCAAGAGGAAATTTTAAAGCAATAATAAATTTTAAAAGAATTAACAAATTCTCAAAAATAATAACAAATCTTTGAGACACTTTCTAATAAAGATCAATATTTACTAATCATGGCATCCTCATATATGCCATCCTCATATTGGACTTTTACCTTCTACTTCACTTTTATTATTGCTTTGACTAGGGGTCCTAAAATTTTTCAATAAAGATCATTATTTATTTGTTCTAAATGTTGGGTGTTCAAGTAATCTAAAATATGAAGAGTAGCTTTAAAATGACACTGAAATGGATTCTGTCAGTTCCTTGTTTGCTCTCGCTTCTAGCCTTCAAAGACAGGATTCAAGACTCCTGTGTTCAAGGAAAGTCTCCATGAAAATTGGTAGTGCACCTGTAGCTCAAGCAGGTTTTAGTCATTGAAGCAGGTATGTAGCTCGCTCAAGGCCAGTTCGGTTGTTAGCTCAGGTTAAGGAAAATTGTAGATGATTCATTTTAGGTTACTTGAGTAGTGATTCCAGGCATTTCCATGAGCAACAGTTCCTCACAAAGTTTGAAACCTTGGTAGTTACTGAGGTAGATGGTCGTCATGAATATGTTGAGCAATGAAATTACCATCTTTATAGGGTTACAACAATGAGTGGTTAGAATTCTTAAAAAAAAAAAAAAAAGAAGAAACAATGAATATTTAGAGAATAAAACATAATTCAGAATTAAATTACTCTGTTTATTAACATTTAGAAATTAAAATTGAAATAAAATTAAAATTCCTTTTAAGTGTTTCCTAGACTAAAAAATAAAGATGAAATAAAGTTAATTACACAAATAGTCATGCATTTATTCAATTAGTAAAGCGAACTTGATTCCAAGATGAGAGAAGAGAATCAAGTTCTCTTTTCTATGTAAACTTGATTCCTGATTTTAATGTGAGATTCATATAATTTAATTTTAAAAATTTTTAGTAAACATTGGAATTCAAATTTTGAAATCAAGTTTTCTTTTCCTATATTGAATTCCTGATTAGTAAACATGTCATTACGAGCGTATTCATAGATTTGGCATTTGGGTAAGAGGGAAATAATTGTTGGATGATAGAATAAGGATTGAAATGAAGCCAATAGAGGAATATATTGAGTAAAGACTGTCCTTGATTGATGGAAGAAGATATTTCCCCAAATGTTGTGGATGAAGGAGAAGATGTGTTTATGTTATTTGGGATTAGAAGTAAATTTTTTTTTTTTTATAGGTTATTTTAGTAACAAATTGTTTAAAAAATAGTGGGTGTGGAGAGACATTTTACGGGTTACATATTTTATGTGTGTTAGAGCCACTCTTTCTTGTCATCTTCTCATACGATCCAGAGCACAATCAAATACTAACAATCGCTGATGGATCGACCTTAGCTCTCAATGATGTAGTGCAAGTATTAAAGTATGGGTGAGTGCAGCAGACTTAGTGGCTGTCCTTTTTATCACAAGATCTTAAGATGTTGAGCAATGAGCATCAATATCGGCTGCTTTACATATGCAGTGTTCTTTAAGTAATTGATTTCTGGTCTGTATATTAGATGTTTATGTGCCTGGAAGTTTAATGAGAGGAACTCAATAATTTGTAGACAGTGTCTTCCTGTGAATTGCGTGCTAAGAATTAGAACCCAATAGTGTTGTAAAGATTTAACATACAATCATTCATAAGCTTTAATGTAAGATTTGGAGAAAATTACATTGCTTCATACTTAAATCCTTTCAGTTTTTTTTTGAACAATTTTAAAGATGACATGGTAAAGTTCTAACATTTGGTTTGAAATTAGATTAAATGAATAGTTCAATATTGAAAAATCGAGATTTAGGTATAATAATAATAATAATATAATGCACTGCCCTTTTGAAACACTATCTTAATATTTGAAAAAACTTAAAATGCTTTTACAATAATTTTATGACACTTTTTTATGTAGTACTTTCAAATGCTTTTATGGGAAGAATTATTATTATTATTATTATTTTAACTTCAATTCAAGCTTCGACATTTTAACAAATCATTTACTCTTAATCAAAGTGGTGAAACAACATTACATTAGCTTTAAAGCTGAAAAAAAAAATTGTTATTGGGATAGCATGACACTATTATCATTCAGTAATGTGTCCAAAAAGATAAGTAGAGCAATTAAAAATAACTTTTATATATAGATTACTAGGTTCTATTATAATGTTTATTGACCATTTTTTTTCTTTTTAATAATTTGAGGGAGGGGAGATCAAAGCTTGGAACCTTGTCCTTGGCTTTGCTCATAAGTGTGGTTAACATTGGGCTAAAAATCTCATAATTGCTAAATCGGACCAAATCAAACCAAATCGATCGGCCTGATTTGGTTTTTAATTTTAAAAAAGAAAAAAGGAAAAAGAAAAAGAAAAGACATTCATTTGGTTTTGTTAAAAAAATTGCATGGTTTGTTATGAATTATGGTGTATGTTTATCAAACCCAAACCAAACCGTAAATCTAATATTTTTAAGACGTGCATTTTTTATTATTATATATTGCACAATTTACTTACCTTTGAAATAGTAAATACGACCTAAATGTACTTAAATAAGCCCAGCATTTTAATACAATAAATGGGCCTCAACATTTGATATGAAAAAAAAAAAACAAATTGGATGGGACCAATTTATGATTTGGTCCAGTCTCGGAAAAGGATTGATCCCAATTGGTTTTATTATTTACAAGACTGAAATTTTTTTGTTTGGTCTGATCTTGTTAAAACTGGACCAATTTGAACCATGCGTAACTCTAGGTGAGACTACCAACCAAGCATGTGGTTTGGTTCAGTAAAAAAAAATGGTCCAGATTCGTTTTGTATTTTACAAGACCATTTTTTTTTGGTGCGCTCTGATCGAGTCAAAACATGATCAAATCGAATCATACGCCCAACCTTGGTCTAATTAACAACCAAGTTATGCCTACGACTACTTATTTACTAAACTTTGGGAATTGAAAATTAAAGCAGATCGATTATAAAAATGTTCCATTCAAGTGTATGATATCACTTCAATACAAATAGAAAAATATATTTAAATAGAAAAAAAGGAAATTTCCTGAATAATAATCTACTTTTTTGAGAATTTCTTTATATTTTCAAACATAATTATGTAAGTCAAAGAATCTCACTATATATACACCAACAAACTATATTTGATTTGAATTCAAAAAATCGTGACAATTTCTTGCCTTACGAAAATCATGCTTAGAGCGATAATATGGAATAAAGAAACAATAAAGAAAAAACAATGCAATTTTTTTGCTTGTATTTTCCGCCTTTTTGATTCACTTTAATGATAATTAGTAATGTATATTTTCAAATATAATTAAGTAGGCCAAGAAATCTCACCATATATATATATATATATATAAACTATATTGGTTTGGGTTCAAATAAAATTCACGTAAAGAAAATTGTGACAGTTTTTTACACATGAAAGTCATATTTAGAACAATAACACGTAATAAAGAAATAAAGTAATGCAATGTTTTGCTCGTATTAATTTTCTACCCTTTTTTCACTGTATAGATCATTAGTAACATATATTTTCAAATATAATTATATATAAGCTAAAAATCTCACAATTCATATGTGGACAAACCATACACATTTGAATTAAGATAAAATTCACGTGACGAGAATCGTGATAGTTTAATACCTCACGAAAGTCATGTTTAGAGTGCATGAAATAAGGAAACAACAATGATATTAGTAAGGCAATGATTTGCTTGTATTTTCACATTTGATTCACTGTAATGATTATTAGAAATGTATATTTTCAAACATAATTATGTGCGTCAAGAAATCTCGCCATATAAATATAGACAAGCTGTATATGGTTTGAGTTCAAATAAATTTCACATGAAAAGAATTGTAACAGTTTCTTACCTCATGAAAGTCATGTTTAGAGTGATAACATGGAATAAAGAAACAATAACAAAACTAATGCCACTTTTAGCTTGTATTTTCCAGCATTTAAGTTATGAAGGCCATTAGTAACGTTCATTTTCAAACATAATTATATAGGCTAAGCAAACTTGCTATTCACAAACGGACAAACTATGTTCAATTTGCGTTCAACTAAAGTTCACGTGAAAATAATCGTAACAGTTTATTACCACGCGAAAGCCACGTTTAGAGCGATAACACAAAATAAAGAAACATGAATGACAAAATAATGCAACAAAATAATGCAATGCTTTGCTTGTTCTTTCCATCTTTTGATTTGTTGTAAAGATCATTAGTAATGTATATTTTTAAACATAATGATATTGTAGTGGTCAAAATTTTTTTATGATATATTAGCCCAACATATTGATTGGCCCAAGCTAATGGCTCAAGTGGATAGCCCAGAAACTTTTGATCCAGCTCAAATAAGTTATAATTTCTTTAAATAATGGATTGAAAAGATATTAAACCTTGTAACCGACATGTCATAAATCATACCATTAAATCCTGTAACCGACATATCATAAATCATACAATTAAAACATATCATAAATCATATCATTAAATCTTTGTAACCGACAACTCATTAACTATGGCAATAAGTGCTCATGGCACCACCTCCACCTATAAATAGAGGCTTCACTAAGAGAGAGCTTCATCCCACATCTTTTGCTCCTCTCTTACTCCTCTCTTGAGGTTTCTTCTTCTTTTCTCTTGTGTTCTCATTTTTCTACTCCAAATTTAGTGTTCCTCTATAATATATTCAGTATAGTGGTGTGGAAGTGCATGTCTAGGAAAGGTCTGACTAAGGAAAGACTTGGTATTTAACAGGTCCATTGTGACCGACCTCTCTTTCCTGGGAACTTACCTGGTATATTATTCACAACTCACTTGCACTGTTCTATTATATGAGGTTTTGCCACTAACACTCAATATCTCTGTGCTCTTATTCCATCCAGTCTTCAAATCAAAGCGATCAAGACTTTGATAGTCTTCCTTCCTTTTTCTTCTCCGGCACACTCCTTCCGATCTGACGACGCTTTACCCTTACTGCATTCGTATATTTTACAATCAGTTTACTAACTTGAGCGTCGGAGTGTCTTCGGCCGGCACCCCACTGGTGTCAAGATCACCCGCGTTCTTTTTA
This sequence comes from Litchi chinensis, assembly GCA_019925255.1. Lineage (NCBI taxonomy): Eukaryota > Viridiplantae > Streptophyta > Magnoliopsida > Sapindales > Sapindaceae > Litchi > Litchi chinensis. The sequence goes on along the minus strand of CM034473.1, from coordinate 19,189,273 downwards.
TTTGATTTGTGCAGGACACAGGTTGCTAGATTCCAAGAAAGTTGACCGACGAGGCTTGTTAAAGTCAACATACTGTAAATTTTACCCACTACAATATTGACCAAGAAATCCCGTCATATACATATGAACAAACTATGTTTGATTTGAATTCAAATAAAATTCACATAACGAAATTGTGATTGTTTCTTACCTCATGAAAATCATGTTTAGAATGATGATACAAAATAAAGAAACAACAATGATAAAAATAAAGTAACGTTTTGCTCAAATTTTTCACATTTTGATTCGCCATAGAAATCATTATTAACATATATTTTCAAACAAAATTATATAGTTCAAGAAATCTAGCCATATAAAAATGGACAAACTATATTTGATTTGAATTCTCATAAAGTTTACATGAAACAATCTCGTGATAACTTTTTGCCTCAAAAAAATCATATTTAGAGCGATAACACGGAATTAAAAAAGAACACTTACGACATACTGCAACGTTTTGCTCGTATTTTCCACCTTTTGATTTGCCCCGTAAAGAGTTCCTAACGTATAATAAACCAACACATGAGTTACCATGTGATTATTATTTCACTACAAATATAAAATCTCAGTCCTATAGTGAGATGTTAGAAGTCTTCTTGCAAAGCCAATACTAGTTAAACATATTGCTTGAAAGATGTCCAAGGAAAATATCGATCAAATTCAAGCTAGACTATTTCTCTTACAAAATATGTATCAACAGCTTTTGAAGAAGGTATACTTATATTATGCTTTGTCAATGGAGTTTAACATGTAATTGCATTTCTTGATGGTCATTATGTTACCTTTTTTTTTTTTTTTTGGTTCTGTTGTTATCATGTACAGTTGTACATTTTATATTACTGTATAATACATGTATCCAATTAAGCTGATATAAGTTTGATAATTACAGGTGGAAGAACTTGAAGAGAAAATAGTTTTATTGGAATCGGAACAAGTAACAGCATCTCCCATAATATCGTTTCTCTTTTAAGAGTTGACCAGACAATGAAGTCAATAAAAATATCATTTATTAAATATTAGAAGATTGTAATTACACGGTATACCTTACAATTCATATAATTAAACTAAAATCAATCTTCATTTTTGCAGAACTCTGCAGGAAGCAGCACTGTCTCTAAGACTAATGAAGAAAACAAAACCGAGTTCCTGCTGAGACTTCTAAAGTTATCCATGAAGAAACCCCTAAAAGTGGTACCAATCAGTGAATAGTGATGGATGGACATAGCTCTCTAAGACAATCACGCAAGTTTATATCAACTGTGGATAAATGCAGTTCAGCAGACTAATGGCTGCTCTTTTTATTCTAGTTTTTGGCTTATTACTAAATCTAGTATTGTGAGATGCAAGCATCAATGTTCTTCTTTTATACCTATTTGTTTCATTATATAAAATATCATTAAAAGTGTCCTACTAGCAAGATATGAACCAAATCACATATTCCCTTCTAACCAGAGCAGTTGTCACCTTCTAACAAGTGTCCCCATTATGAAGATAAATATTTAAACCACATAAAGAGTGATTGATTTCATCATATTTTAAATCCGTTCGGTTTCAGGTGAAAGGGCAAAAAAGAAAAGTTAGAATCAAATCTCACTAAACTCTCATACTGTACTGTGAAAATTCATTTATTATGAATTATGACTAATATTAAATTATATAATGAAAAAATTTGGACGTCTAAGGGTCATTCCCACTCATACAACTTTTAGAAGGAATTTAGTTTAGTTTCTATTTCTGTATGGGTAGGTGGTAGGTAGACAATTTCTTGTTCTTTGTCTCCATCCTAGTCGTATGGAGCAAAACACACCCCACCTGCACATAGGCATAATTAATTAATTCCTATTTTACAAATATTATTTGCTTATTCGTTTTGCTATTAATAATGTGTTATTCTTCATTTTATTTCAATTTTTTTAAATCCACCGTTAAACTAGTCAAATCTATATGATTATGTTAAAAATTAAGCATTATATAAGTGACTAGAAAAACTACTCCCATAATCAAAGGAATCTATTTCCATGAGCATCAAAACGAAATGCCAAGATGCAATGAGACCAAACATTATTGAAATAATTTGAACATTTATTTGCATAATCGAAGATGTATGCTCACAAAAATTATCCCACCCATCCATACCAACAATTACTCATCATGAAATTTAAATCTAAAGCTTTGTAATTTTATATTACCGCAGTAATCATCCACCTTTAGATTTCTACCGGGAGGTAGATGGTAGTGCTAGTGACGACATTGGAGAAAAATAATGACTTCGTAACCGTAAAAAATTTACAGCAAACTTTAGAGGAGAAAAGTAGAAATTAATTGTTTTAAGGTACCAAAACAATAATGGCAGGTGGAGACAGCACCCCTTTGCTTTCCCAGCGAAGGCAAGAGTGCACTTTTCGTTTCGAACTGCTAGTGCCACCTAACAAACGTGGTTGTTTCCCTTTCCTATGTGGGGCCTTTTTTCCTCCCTTGAGAGCCATCCTTCCACTTCAGAGAGCCTTTAGAGAGAGGCTCTGTTTTGAATTGTCTCAGTAATCTTTATCTAGTGATAATATTATCAATCCTTGCAATAGTATAAAAAAACAAAATACAAAAAATGGCAGATTCCTATTCCAAAAATTGTGGACAGAGTGGACAGACTTGGCAGAAAATGTACAGCCAGTTACCATTCAACTAGTCTTTCAAGCTTTGCTTGGTCCCAAATTAAAACCCTTGTCAACCCAAATTCAAAATCCAAACAACTAGTCCCAGTATCAAATAATCATCAATATAAAATACAAAAACATTAATTAAAAGATCGGATAATGTTGGCGGAAATCGTGGAAACAAGTCCCAGAGAGACTGCAGATTTCAGACATCTGGGTACGAAAAAAAAAAAAAAAAGAATGTCAAGCACAGTGCCACCTTTTCTTTTCAATGTGGCACATTAATGTCAAATCCCCGTACCTGCAACACATCAAAGTATCCATGTGCAAGTACCTGTAACGCATTTAAAAGCATTAAATTCTAGGCATGTATGTTTGCATGAGACCTCGCAAGAGAAAGAAACCACATTTGAAACTTGAAACACAACCCGTGACACCAAGTTTTGTCTGCATGTACAATACTGGTTCATTTTTCAAGTTCCAAAAAAATTTAAAGCTAGACAGGATTGTTTGAATGCACTAAACAAAAATTCAATTAAATTAATATTATGCAAGCCTGAAGGTGGGATTTAAATAGTACAAAACTTCTATATTTTTTTTTTTTTTCATTTGCATGTTTTCCCCCCCCCCCCCTTTTTTTTTTTTTTTTCATATTCAACTGGTGGGGAAAATGTGTTCGATAAATAATCTTATAATGTTCACACAAAAGACCAGTTTACAAAAGAGAAGGCAAGACAGTGAACAGTGTTCTCTTCTGCAGCTAGGACTTTCCATGCAACAGCTTGTTCGTACGAAACATGACGCCCCATTGTCGACATGCACATGCCAGCCGGTAAGGAAGTGAATCCCTGGCCAAAACATAGATTTTTAGCCACTTGAAATTCATAATCAACCCCATTTTTTGTTTTAGAAAAAAAATGGTAAATCACATAAGCAGGTATGCGTTATATGCAACATTTCTATAGGCATTATTTCGATGTGAAACTTACCTGTTGCATTAATTTGGTAAAGTCGGCACATAAGGATTTGCGCCCAGGATCATCAAAGATCTTATCCAGAGTAATATCTTGTAGAGCCACTAGGGTTGTCTCCAGCATGTCAAGGCCTGCCTGATTTGCAAAGATGAAAACTGGCAGCGGCTGCAACACCAACAAAGGAACATTAACAAAAATGTCTACAAATAGTTGTAGATTAAAATTTGAATAGTGGCTTGATGTTAGAAGACATAGCTTCAAGAAGCATTTCTACATATTCACGATGGATGCGATGTATAATAAATACTATGGACTAGTGAATGTACCTTTAGTGAACAGCATAATATAGCATCCTGGTGATGCCAAAGATGTTTCAACAATGAGTCACCACCAAGGGAATCGGACCGCAACAATTCTGCCCCTAGATAGTAACTGAATGAAAAGAGAACAGAATATTAGCAACTTCAAAAAAAAAAGCAACATAAATGAGTACAACAAATTAATGGTAACACATTTTAATTTCAGACATATGACTGTGCCCTGACAGACCATTGTTTCACTTCTAAACATGTTGTTGTGGTCTGGCAGATAATAAATAAGGATTGAAACGGAACTTACCTATAGCTCTGACAGATCCAGTTAGCTAGTGTGAGTGCTTCAGGGGAGCCTGGTGAAAGCTTTGGCCCAATAGTTGGACTCAACCCTGTAGGAGATATGGCCATAGCCACCCTCTGCACAGATGAAATCACACTACGAACGTACTGGCGTGCCATGGTTGCAACATTATCCTGTAAATTGCTCTCGAAAGGAAACTGGAAGGCAATGGTCAATACTGATCGAGTGCTATGACAAGATTGCGCATCTCCAGAACCTTGGTTTGTCAATGGCCCCACTTCAAGACTGGACGTCAGATCTAGGGTCCGGTTTGCTGTCACTGTATCCTGGGTATCAGGCTGTAAAACAACATCTTTAGCATGGTGGGCAATCAATAGAATACAGTAACACAGTATCCAAAGCCTGAAGAAAAATCACAAATATAATAATGCACATGTTTAACATTTTTAATTATGTCAAAAAATAATGTAAGGTTCAGGTAAAGTTCGGTTAACTCAACTGTTTTTGAATCCAATGGGATAACACGGAAACCAGAGGGCAGCAATGGACCATCATCAGGAAACATCTCATCAATCGGAGCAAAAATAAGTTCAGCACAGGATCCTACAGCATTCTCGTCAACTCCGCTACATATCTACCAAAGACAACAACCCACAACAAATAAGAAATTACAACTGTTCTCAAATGAAAATAATAATAATAATAATAAATTTGAAAAAATGTGAAGTTATTATAATATACAAAGAAATAAGGTCACAGCTTATACGGAAACAGAATAAGAGAGAAAGGTACCTGCAGTAGATGAATGTCTCTTGAGACAAAAGCGTCTTCTTGTGCAAGAGAGTGCCCTTCAAGTCGAATAACTTCAAGTAGCTGCAAAATTAAATGTGATGTACAGTGTTAAATTCAGATGACATGCTTTAAAAAATTATAGATTATCAAAGCTAACATCATGTGCGGAGGTTCTCTCACATAAAGGATAAAATCCAGCTTGCAAAAGTAAATGAAAAATAAATTTAATTTCAGGCTAAACATAAGAAAGATGTGAGGACTAAATAATATATACCTCTTCATGTTCAATAGTGTGGCCAAGTGGCATAATAATTTGGCTCCCAGTAAACCTTGTAGGCCTCATTCCCGGATAGGCATAGGAATTAGCTTTCAATGACGCAGCGGAATAAGCATCGACATTGAAATCAGCCCACTCTGAGCGATGCTCCCTCAGAAAGCGAACAAGCACAGCAGGAGGAACATTCTGACAGAAGAAAGGATATACATTAATCCGATTTGTTTAAAAGCCAATGACATGATAAAGGACTTATAGTACTTAGTGCAGACGGTTTAATAGTTTCCCCAGGTTCACCACAGTTCACCAAATTTAATATGTTTTCCTTGAATCGGGGAATCATATAAATCTGATGATGTCAGTAACTCGGGCAGCTAGCAAATACCATTCAGAAAACTATAATTTTATGAATGTAGATTTAGAACTTACTTGGAGTAACATCGAAGCCTTGGCACAAAGAATACCTCCAAGGAATGAGAGCGAGTTAACGAGATTTGAAGTGGTGCTCAAACTCTTGGTAGAGTTAACAGCAATAATCACATCTTCAGCACCATCACCACAATTGACCACTGACCAGCCATCATCATTAAAACCATTGATAGCATCATTGAAACCTCTACAAGAAAATAACAGATAGGATATTACACTCTATTCTTAGAAACATACAGAATTTTTGAATCAGCACAAGCTGATAGGTGAATGACTACAACCGAATATTTTAAGTGTTAATATATCCACGAAAATAAATCATGACAAAGATACAGCTACCTGCTTAATCTCTGGCTAAAAGTTCTTAGAACAGCTGGTTGCCGGCCCAACCCATATACTACCTCACCACTAGTCTCCTGAGCTATTTGCCTGATATAACGCAGTGCCTACATATAAAACGATTATTTAGTACCTAACGGTTATATTATTTTCCTGCCGAAAAGGAAATGAATCATAGCAGAAGTTGGTTACATATTCCAAGACAACTTATATTGATGCAGTAGGCAATACCAGTAATCTAAGCATGTTTCTCTTTCAGAAACAGAGTTTTAGAGTATAACTCCATATTCTCAAATTAACTAGGATCAACTCACCGCAATAGTCATTTTTTGAGCCACTACTTTCGATGATTCATAAAGTGGCCGCAGAACCTCAGGCACACTCCAAGGCTGCGATAAGATGTAAAGAATTAAGATTTTGCCAAATAAGAAACATTCAACAAGTAAATTGCCAAAATGCAAACCTCAAGATTAAGGTGATCGACAATATGGATGATTGAACCTCCACCCTCACAAGGACGGATCAGATAACCGCTAGGAAGCATTTCAGCTCTCACAAACTGAGCAGCAGCTGCTGGATTTGGCCCAGCACCAGAACCAGAAAGAGACCTCTCACAGACCTTAGATATTGATATGAAAAACTTTGGATTAGCACGCTTGGTTAAGTATCTACGAATTACAACCATGTAAAGGTAACCATTATTATTTTGGCATAAAGCACCAAGAGATGGTTTAAAAGTAAAGATTGCAACATCAAGTTGTCCATCATGATTGAATTACTAAAACTCTTAATTGTTTGTTCATAGTGCTGATCAAAATTGTCGAATAATCAAACAAAATAGATCACACTAACAGACAGGACTACAGAAAGATGTGTACCACAAGACTCCCATTGTCCAAACTCGTAGTGTATCTTAGAGTCCAGAAATCCCGTGCAGGAGCCAGAGTAGTTGGAGCATACACCTATGCAATTGCAATTTCATTTACTCAGCTAAAAGAGACAGTAAGATATTCAAAAATTAAACAGCAAAAGAAATTAAAATTACAACCATGGCTGCTCACCTGTGTGTATATAAGTTCAATTGTTCCAGCATTTCCAGCTGGAAACATAGTGAAAACTTCTAGGCTCCGACAGTCCCGGAACCAAGATGGACGATCTTTAAGGATCTCCGCAATCTGCCAAAATTTTCGTAGGATTACCAAATTGTATTTCAAACGCCTTACAAACATTATTACAAGACAAACAAACTGTGTTGACAGGAATATTCTGCTCACCTTAGTAGGTTCTAAACTCACAAGACCGCAGGCTCGAGCTGCCACTCCACTGCAACTTTGTGAAATGGCAAAGATCCCAACCGAATCCGGACCAGGCTAACGATAGAAATTATACAACTAGGTCAGATATACTTCTGATTATAAAAAGAGAAATGCACTAAACAACAAGATTCACATTCAAAAACTAATCATGAAAACAAAAACAAATAATATTTTCAGAGGTCTAAGCAAATGAACCTTCATCCCAGGCATCTGGACCCAATCGACAGCAGTTCCTGTAGCCTTTGAAAGGAACTCTGCCAAGGTCTCCTCTGCAATGGAGAGGAGTCTGTCAAATGCACAGAGAAAACATACTGTAAGTTTGACTTCACAGAGAAAAACAAGAGCTTGAGAACATAGGCAACCGAGATTACCCAGCAGGGTTAGTAGCATCTCTCAGTGAATGCTGAGGAGTGGTCACCACAGAGTCACAGCTCGCATCAGTACCTGCTGGAGGCTGCAGAGATGTAGATTTGGAAGATAAGCAGATAATAAGCAACAAAGCAATAATTCTCAACACTTAAATCTTTTGCATATAAACTAAAATGAATAAAATTCAAAATTTAACCAATTTCGCCACAAACACCACATAATGATACCAACATCATATCTATCTATGCATAATCAAAATTGAACAAATCCGCCAGTAAATATTGCGCAACCATCACAATGACAACGTAAAGAAGACAGAGAGCATAAACTTACAGTATGCAACTGCTGCCGCATATACCCATTTTCACACACCAATTGAGACACCTGTTTCTGCAATCGATCATTTTCCTCCATCAACAGCTTATTCATAGCAGACAATTTCCTATTCACAGTCTGGAGCCTTGAAGCCTCTTTTCGCTGCTTCTCTCGACACCTGCACAACCAACACCATTCTCATTCACCTTCTCCAAACAAAACCTTTAAAATCAGAAACAAATCAGCCCCAGAATCCATTTTTTCTCCTACTAGTCACAATTCAAAGAAAAACCCAATCCTTATACCCCAAATGTTCACTCTACACTTGCAAATATAAAATCACAAAATTAACACTGAATCTTGATCAAGTGAAAATACAACAAAATACCAAAAAAAAGGGGGTTCCGACATCAAACACTAAACATTGAGTGACAGTTTCAATTGGTGTTGTTTTGTTACCTTCGATTTTGGAACCAAACTTTGATCTGTTTGGGTTCGATGTTGGAGAGAATAGGACATTCTCGGATCAACTGCTGCCTGCGAAGAGAACTGGGCTTGGGGCACTCTGTATAGACTCTCTCGAGTGCCTCAACTTGCTCTGCAGTGTAACGAACATATTTCCCATTATCAAGCTGGTGCTTGTTTATGCTACCACTACTGCTCTCTCTCTGTTGCTGCGCCATCACCATAGCCATTTTTCTTCCAAATCCAAAACACCCCAGAATCCAAAAACACACAAACAAGAGACCACAAGAAAAGAGTAAAGAGTGTGCTAGTCACTTCACTTGTTTTGGTTGAGTCCTCTAAAACTCAGATCCTGGTCTGAGTTGAAGAAAAAAACATATAGAGAGAGAGAGAGAAAAGAGAGATAATAAAACCAATGAAAGTAGTGATTTTGAAGGACAAACAGGAGTCTTTTGGTTTTAGGTAAGAAAAAAAAATGTTCAAAGTGAGCTTGTATTGTAATATATCAAGAGTGAAACCGCCAAATGGATGTACTTTTACAGGGAGACAACAAATACACAAAACACTTATTGGTTGATAATCAAGCTGTAATCAACTCTCTTCTCTTTTTCCCTCAATATTTTACTCCACCACAAAACCAACCCGACCAACAAAAAAAAAAAAAAAAAGACTTGATCTCACTCACTAACTCAGCTCTAATACACAAAAGTATCAATCTTTGACACCACAGACACCAAAAAACCAAAAGGGTCTTCTCAAACCAGCTTGAAAAACTCAAAAAACACACAAACCACCAAAAGGGTGTTCCAAGAAAGCAAGAAAAAGCCCTCTCTCAAGAAAGAGAGCAGCACTGTGTTGTGGCATTAGAGTTCTACCACTAATGTACAGCAGCAAAAACAGCTTGCAGAGACATCAAATAAATGAGAGCGCTTGGTGGTGGTGGTGGTAGAAGTAGTGAAAAAACCCTAACCATAACTTGAAGAACAGAAAAAAAACGAAAGAGGAAGAAAAAGAATGACAGAAAGAGTGATCTAAGTCTGAGCTTGAAACAGTGAGGAATAAAAGAGAGAGAGAGAGAGAGGTGGTTCATTTGCACGCATACCGACAAACTTACAAGTATTTGGTTTTTTTATATTATATATTTTATGTTTCGGTGCAATTTTACTTTATTGCCCCTATGATTTACTTGAAATGACGTTGAGACCCCACCCCCAGCTAGCCATCCCAGGACGACTCTGACAATTATCATTTAGTACATGTGTCATATGGGTGTGCCTCAGGTCAAAGTTACCACCAAATCTTTAATAATCTTTTTTTTTTTCAATTATAAATAATATATGATTAATATAAATTTTTTTTTTTTTTTTTGTGTTTGTTTTTTATGGGAATTTGAGATTGAGACGGTATATATAATATATATATATTTTTAAAGAATAGAGAATATATTATTTGGGATGTAAATGATTTGACATTTTTTTTTAATTGAGGTAGAGTTGTGTTAAATTTTAGTGGGGTAGATGTAAGGGGTGTATGAGATTATCTTTGAAATGTAAATGACATATTGTTTGATTGTAAGATGCCAGAATAACATGTCATTTTCTGGATTTATATATTAAACAATTGATGTTTATGATATAAGTTTTGTATATAACTACTATTTATGCGATGTGAAAGTTTATCAAAAAGCATTTCTATAAACAGTACTTTTGACCAACTGAGATAGATTTTATAATAAATCTTAGCTAGTTTTCAACTAAGCGTGTATAAAACCAGTAAGTTTTAGAATGAGCTGAATCTGCATGCTTGTAACTATCATTGTTGAACAGATCAGAGAAATTTGTCTTTGGCTTTTTTCTGTAATGAAACCTAATTTTTGTAATAATTATAAGATAATTAAAACTCCTAATGATATTTTTTTATATGAATCTATTGAAATCTATTAAAATTAAATAATGTATTTAATTTGAAAATTTATTCACATCCTAAAAGATATCTACTCTTATAACAATTATTATACATCATGTATTTTGACAAATATGTATAAATTTGTCGTATATATAAAGAAAAAATACATCCGAATATTTGAATTACGGGTTAACAGATATACCTAAAATTAAACTTTTAGCCAACGTCCAAAATCAAATCAAGTAAAATTTCAACCCGGTAAAACATTTTAGAAGCTCTATATATAGATATTTTCTATGAGGTTTGAATTTAGTACAATTTGCAGTAATATTATTTGTTATCGTTAAACTTCGGCATAGTTGAGTTTTCATATGTTGCTTTTGACAAGCAATTTCTTTTTGACAAGCAATTTGAAGAGGTAGAAAACTACGTAAAAAATCATGCAAGAAAACCAAAAGATTTCAACAAGTTTCTAGAAAGCTCAGGTAAGAAGAAAACCGAACCTGACCTGAGAATCATTTTTCAGTCAACAAAGAAACGTTACAATTTACAGCTGCTCGATCGCTACTTTTTTTTTTTTTTTTAAAGTACAATAATTGTATATAGGACTGATCCAGAAAACAATCGAAACCAATCGAGATAAAACATTAGTAGCGTGGCCCGGATAATTATTTTCAATTGGGAGGGATCTACCTATACAGAAATGAATGAGAGACACACACGACACGAGTGTGGGAGAGAAACCCACATGAAAGTGGAGGGTCAACCCACACTTAATAATGGGAGACAAGTTATATTTATATTATTATACTATTACTATTATTAATATTATTAGTATATGAATATATTATATTATATAAGTAGCTCGATCGCTACCTAGTGCTTTGGCTTTCAACTTCAATATGCTCTTTCTTTTTTATCCTTTTCTACTAATGATTTTTTTATATCTAGTTTTATTACTAGACTAATATAATAATCATAAGATTTTAATTAGTCTTCTATTCTACTATAAACATATTAAGTATCCAGCTCAGCTAATCTCTTTTTTCTTTTTCTTTTTTTAAAGGAAATATTTAAATTAAGCATGCTTATTTATTTGAAAAGCTCGATAGACACCAATAATTCATTAAAAATATACATTCAAATTAATTTTAACTTCTATTTGATTAAGAGTTTATCAAGTTCTGTTCAGAACAAGTTAGATGTCCATAATTAACAATTAAAATTTAGGATATTTATATTAACATTGGGGACTGGAAATCTTCACTTGTACTACATTTATGATTGAGACATCAACTCTCGCAACTAAAATATATGTTCTTCAATAAAGTCAAAAGAAATTTCTTTATATATATTGAAAAATATGTTTGAACCTTTTGCAAACGTAGAAAAAAAGATTTGTAAACCAACCATGGACGTGGAACTCGAGAACTTGATCCAAAATTCTAATAAAAACTGGAGATTAATTCGAACAAGTGTTGCTAACGATATAGTAAATGTCATTTTCAAATGCAGCAGCCCAAAAAGAGAAAGAATATTCTTAAATTAAAAAAAGAGTTTCTTAACAAATTTAAAATGATAAAAAAAAAAAAAGGAATGGCAGTCTCGAGATTCAAGTGGAAGAAGAAGGAGAAAAGGAAAGAGAAAATGGAGAGGGACTAGTCATCCATCCTTTGAAGAACAGTATCAAGGCGGTTTCTTAATTCCAGACCAACATTTTTATAAAGCCTATTCTATATCGCTATGTCTATATCTATATCCCCATCTCCATTTCAAACTGCTTTATATTCTTCTTTTTCTTTTCTTTATAATTTTTTCAATCGAAATTTTGCGGTGCCGCGGGTCTCGGGGATTTCATATCACATTTACATTGACACCTAGACTCATTCACTATAATTGTTTACAACTAATATTTTCTTAGAATGTTTATATTGTCACCTTTAAATGTGGTTTGTAAACTTATATTTTAACAAAAAATTTAATTACAAAAATACCGTTATACCGAATTACTAATATGGACAAAACATATCATATACTATCTACCCAAATTCTTATACCAAATACTGTCTACACATTAAATTTTCCCAATTTATAACCTAATATTTAAAAAGGAAAAAAAAAAAAACGTATTATAAACTATAACTAAACCCTGAGTCTATTCTAAATGTCAAAGTTTTTCATGAAATACATAATCATCATATGGTAGAGTAATTCATAAAGAGTCTTTAACCTCTTAAACTACTATATAACAGATACATCACATAAAAACCCTTTTCACAGATAAATAATTCTCTGTTAATTTTTTGTTTGTGCTGAATTTTTTATGAGAGAAGTTTTAGTGGTATATTAGAGAAAAAAAATAATACAATCTTGGTAATTCACTATCTTTTATGTTGTGGTATTGGATTATAAAAAACTTAGCACCAAAAAAAAAAAAAAAAAAAATGCAAAGAATCTTTGCTCCTTCTCACAACCTCACCTATAAACAAATAACCTTCAAGTAAGTGTTCTCCTTAGCACCTCTTTTATGTTCTTACTTCATTATCATCAAGTAAACGTATACAAATTGAACCTTATAACAACCAAGAATTCGACCAAATCTTTAAGTCTGGTTCTAAATTGGGTTCTTATAGAACCGTTGATTCAACTTGTTATACTCTTATTAAAAACTAAGTGAAGTCTAATGATTTTAAGGGTCTAGAGATGGTTTTATGTAGAATAAAAAAAAAAAAAATATAGAGAGAGAGAGAGAGAAGAGTTTTATTATGATGTTTAAGGGTTATGGTAGGCAGAGCCCATTTAGTTGAGGAAGCTATTGGCTTGTTTAGAAGAATAGTTGATGAATTTTAGTGTAGAAGAGACTCTTAAGTTGTTTAATTGGGTTCTTAATGTTATAATACAAAAGGGTCTTTATTGTCATGCTTTGAAATTTTATAAACATATAGTAAACGATAAGCTCTTTATGATACATACAACTCTTTATGATATATATATATATGCGTTTGTGTACGCATGCTTATAAATGTGTATATAAATCCTATTTATAAGTGGATATGGATACATTTGGTATTATAATGGGTGCTTATAGTGATTGATATATTTTTAATGTTTAGACATAAGAGTAATTATAAAATGGATATATAACTCATGTTTGTGGGTGGTAATATCACCACCAATATTTTGTTATAACTCAAACGATTATTACATTCATGATAAGAATTCGAGTTCTACTACGGTTATTTATCAATACGTATATTAAGTTTTCATTTCATATTGTGAGAGTCAAATTTTTATGATGTTATAGAAGTAGATTTTTTGGGCCATTGTTTGCAAATAATGTCATTTAATCTTGGCAATATGTATTGTTTAAACCTTTAGTTATTAGTATCAATAAATTTTTTATTACATTGTAATTGTATTTAAGAAAAAAAACAACACAATAAGCTTGTTTTATCTTTGTAGAATATATTTATTTCGTTATATCTATTTTCTTAAATCCCTAAATTATAATATTTCAGAAAAAAAAAATATCAAAAAATTTAGTATTGACCGTGTAAATTTTGTTACATCCTTCACATATATATATACCATCGATGAAATTATTTCAAATCACAATTTACTCTTCAAAATCCTAATCACTTATATTATTACAACAAGACAGCTTTTATTAAAGAAATTGATATTTATCACCACCATCCAATATGATTTATGATAAAAATATGTATTTAACTGATAATATCTTAATTTAAGTCGTGCCTATTGTATTTGTGGGTGGCATTTAAAAAAAGCCACCCGATATTCTTCATCAGTTATTTATGACAAACAAAGCAAATAAAACACATCTATTTTACTCAAATACGCCTTCCATTAGTACAAATTTTTAAAATAAATTAATAATACTGTTAATTGCTTCCTAACTCAAAAACATAATTATATTATTTTTCATTTATATATAGAATGTGTTTTCAACTTTTCATCACGCATCTTTAATAAGTATGTAAGATGAGTTTTATATTACTTGTGACTGTTAACTTTAATCTTATGAGTAACAACAAACCTAAATTGTGTCAAATCTTTTTTTTTTTTTTTAACAAATGTTTGAAATATATTTATACATAATGTTTGATTTAAGTAAATTTCAATATATTTTTAATCCAATTTCAACTAATTTCAAAATAAATAAAACCTGTTTTCAAACAAAAAATAATCTATTTTTTAAGAGTTTTCTAGAGCATCTCTCTCTAAAATGCTCAAAAAGGAGAAACTCCTATAAATGATCGTCTCTGTTAAGATCCACCCTTGTGCTCTGATTTTCTCACTAATTTCCTCCTGCGCCCTTCTTTCTTTCAAAGTTTGCTCTTGATGCGAGGTTTTAAAGGTTGGATCTAGAGATTTTTCAGATCCATCCCTTAAAACCTAAATTATTGTATAGTTGTGGGTCTTTCTCAGAGGGTTTGCTGGTCCTTTCCTTCCATGTCCTCCTCTTCGGTTCTTTTTGGAGGTTTTGATTTTTAAAGGTTCGATCTCAATGCTATCTGAATCGAACCTTTAAAAGCTGTTTGTTTTTGCAGGTATGAAGACAAGGGTTGTAGTTTTGGAGAAGATTAATAGTCATCTCTAGCCTCTTTGAGAACCATATATATCGATGAGTCTTAGATCTTCTTACGAATTTGACCTTTGGTTTAGGGAGACGGATGTATACATTTATTTTGTGTTTATACTGATTTTCTCCTTGTTTTACAATGTTATAATTTATTTTATATTATAGTTTTATGGGGATGTGCTGAATTCTAAGTTGCCATGTCATTTTCTATTTTTGGGGAACCGCTGATATTCCATCTAACCATCTATGCTTCTTCTCCCATGAGGATTGCACTGAATATATGGACTTAGACTTGATGTCCCAAATTTATCTGGACAATTAGTGTTTATAATTTTGTTGTTCCCAAGTTTGAGTTTGAGTTAATGAATTCTAGTATTTCAAAAAGAAAGAAGAAAAAACCGAAAATACTCCTACACAATACACGCATCATCATCATCGCTTGATATAAAATTGAAATCAATTCTTTAAAAACATTAGAGAGACAATTGAAATAATATACAGCATAGATAGTGTGGAGTGGTATGGATGCGGCATTTTCACCTGCTTTTTGGCATGCGAAAAAAGTAGTTTCAACTCTCACGTGCTGCCCTCAAACCGCACAAAATATATTATTCTCAAAATATAAAAATATACATGTTATCGTCTCTTTACATAAAATAATAACCACATTGACTTAATAAATCATGCCTTTTAAATTCTCTCACACTTAAAAAACAAGTGATCTATAGTGTCTTTTTTTTTTTTTTTTTATCGTGTAACAGTCAGAATGGTCTATATTAATCGACAAGCAACAGAGAATGAAGGCAAAAGAAGAGTATAAATAAATAATTATCATTCGCGCACCAGGTTGAAACTAATCTTTTTGATACAATCATTGTATATTACAGTATCAATTTTAAAACGATGTGGCTATTTTATATGATCGGTTCCATTTCTGGACCTGTGAGCCCTGTGACAATTATCTATCATACCTCATCCAAAATATATAGACAGATAATAGGTCATGTCTGAATATGGATATGTGTTAGAATGTACTTAATGAAGCACATTTTTCTTTTTTTTTTGATAAATGAAGCATAAATTATTTGAAGGACTTTTTTAAATGTAATTTGTTGAGGTAGTGGTGAGTGATGATATGTGTAAAAATGTATCATTTACGTTGTCATGTGTCAACCTCAAGTTTTAAATACTATAGTTGAACCATTTCTTATCAGCTTAACCTTTTGGATCTGATGATAACTAACATGATATCAGAGCTTTGAGGTCCCTGGTTCAAATCCTCTCTCCTCTTTTATCTCAAAATCATCTCGTTGCACATGTTATACGGTAGGGGGCGCATAGCATGTGTTCGTCATCTGTCCACGTTACACGTGAGGGGGCGTGTCACGTGTCAACCTCAAGTTTTAAATACTATAGTTTGACCCTTTTCTATCAGCTTAAAGCTTTTGGGTCTGATGGTAACTAACATACGTAATCAAAGAATGATCATATTTTTATTCATTTATTTGTAGAAGTATCATGGAGAAAAAAATATTTAAGAGTAAATTTATACTGATATAGTGAGACATATGCTGATAAGTTGTAACTAATGTATTATTCATCGTATCATATTATCATTTACGTTGCATCATAATTAACATAACAGATAGTTTTATTATAAATTTAAGTAGATGACTTATATAGTTTAGTGTTATTATTCTTTATTTATAAATAAAAGTGTTGTTATAAAGGAGTATCAATGAGAACTAAATAAGGATAAAAAAAATCTGAATTAATTTTATATTAAAAAATAATCTATAATTCAAATGATTTAAAAATTAAGTTGAAGCAACAATTTTGTTCTAAAAGTTGATATTAAATAACCAAGAGGTATGACAAAAATTGTAAAGATCAATTACTTTTTTATAAACATTCGTAAACTGTGTTTGATCAAATTTAAATACAACAACTAAAATGAATAGAAAGATGCATAATCACTGATGTCAGATAGGGATAATGTGTTCATAATATAATAGTTATTATATTATTTGGGTAAATATTTAGTAATGTAGCATTAATTATTTATAGTTATAGATGTTGTGGAGTTGGTAAGCTAACCGAATTTAGGATAGATGTGATATTAGACTTTCACTGTAACTAAAGCTAGTCAATCCCACAAAAGGACACCAGTCATTCTCAGCAATCTCACAAATTCAAACCTAAGTTGTAGAAACGATATATATTAAGATATGAAACTATATATGTACATGCAAAATTTTAAAAACAATAATTGCATTTAAATTATGAAACAAATTTAGTCATAAATTTGACGAGGAACAACACAGTAGCGGTGAAAACGATTTTTTGGGCAGTGTTTTCAAGATGGTTGTGTGGTTTTGGACTGGAAGTGGGTGAATCACATGATTGGAAAGAAGAGAGATTGTTGTTTGGATCTGATAATGGGAAGCTTGGAAGTTAATCAAAATTTTCAAAAGAAAAGATTTTTGCAATCTATCAAACTCTGACTTTGCTCTCTTAAGCATGCCCACTAAGTTGAATCCATGTGGAGAAAATACATTTGCAGAACATAAAAGCAAATACCATATTGACTTTCAAAAAAAGCCCTTCATGCTCCATTTTTGGTGTTGTCAACATTATTATTGTGTATTTATCAGCACAGACACAACAATCCACGCACAATCCTCTCTCTCTCTCTCTCTCTCTCTCTCACACAAAAGAGTGGAAGAAGAAAGTATATTCTTGATGTGTACACAACTTTTTATTTTTTATTTTTTTTGGAGAGAATTCATGATATGGTTTAGTGACACGTGGCCCGTGTGTTCAGACATTGAGTGATAATCAAGAGCACATTACATAAACAGTTACTCCCATTGATTGTTGTCTTACTTTTCCATCGAAACATCACCTTCAAGCTTCTTAACATCACTTTGTCGAAGATTTTTATTTCTCGTTCTATATTTTTGTTCTTACTTATAGAGCAATCAATATCTGCCTTAGCCTTCCTCAAAAAAAAATATAAATATATATATCTGCCTAAGGTTGTTTTAAATGGGCCTAGCTGGTTATTTATGGTCTTTCATTGAATAGGTTGTTAAATTTTGGAACAACCCATTTGTACAATGAGTAAAAGATTTTATTTTGGCAAATTTAAAACAAAAAAATTGAGAATATTCTAAAAGGGCAATATACAAATTTTAAATGATGGGGATCTATGGAAGGGATATGCAAGAAGAAGAAGAAGAAGATGATGATGATCATCATCATCTGGGTGATGATGATGGAGAGAAAGAAGATAGATAGTGTATGCATGAGATACATATTATAATGTTTTCCAAATGTATAGTACAATCAATGATATATGATGAGCTATAACAAAGTCAAATGGGTATATTTTTTTCTTTTGTAAACTTTAGGTGATGGGATTAACATCCTTCCACTTTGTCCCCCTCATCCCACCAATTATTTCCATTTTTTTATTGATTTATAATATTTTGTGATGTTGTTTCTTCAAATGGGTGGAGGGTTCCTATCTGCTTTTTTCATGAGCCATTGCTTTTCTCATAGGAAAGGAATAATGCCAGTGCTTCTCTAAAACCCTTTTCGGCCCCATCTAGGTCCAATCATGTGGGCCCTTCATGTCTGGGCCGACTGCATACACCCTTCAAAAAAAATGCAAAAAAAAAAAAAAAACCCAAATGTTGCGTAAATCAATAAAATGCTGGCGTGGCTTTGCTTTGAGGGTTGGTGTCGTTGAAGTGGAGACTTGACCCCACAACTTCAAGTCAGCAACTTTGCGACCCCTGTCTGTCACTTGGCTCTTTGCTTGTTTGGCACACATATAATTGTTTGTAATTGTAGTACCGTCTTATTTTACATCATTTCACTCTCCATGCCCTGTTCTTTTCACCATACACACACAAAGCCTTTTTTTAAACCCACAATTGGATAAAGATGCCACTCCTCTTGCTTTGGTGGTTAAGGGTGCTGCTCAAGCAAAACGTCTCCATTGGGGAGAGCAAATCCCCTATGAAGGTGAGCCCCCCCACCTCTCCTTATAGATTAGATGACAACTAGCTAGTCTTTTTTACCAGTTGGTGTATACTATTAACTAATTAACTGCCTGATGTGTATCAACAATCTGTCTTGATTTGTTGGCTTCACACAAACTTAACTAGCCTTACCCTACACTATACACTATTTGGTAAGTTAAAAGACTTCATAGAGTTTAATGTTATTCTTTGAACACTTAGAAAGGTCATATATTTTACATGGTCAATTTATAATTTATTGAAGGGTATCACTAACATCATTCTATTCACATGACGACTCTTAGAATAAGACTATAATGAATAAACTATCAAATACCAAAGAGTATAACCTTATTTATTAGACAACAATTATTTTTTAGTTACAAAGTTTATAATAGTAATATTAGTTAATACATTTTTGTTATTTGAACCTATTATGCATTCATTTGCATTTAGATCTAATAAATTAGATTGATTTTGCGGGGATTAAATTTAAATTGATCACACGACAATGAAGAAAAAAGTTGGTAAGTGGAGGACCCCAAGCCAACATTAAAATGGGTTGTAGACCATGCGATTTGCACGGCCAAAGATGATAGAGCACACTTAGCTAAATCCAGTGTTTTCATTTGCCATTTTTGTAGAACTCCATGATTAAAATCTTCTCAACATTACTCACATTGAGCCAGGTAGGCCACCATTAATGTTCTAAGCATCAAACCATGGAAACAATACGTAAAATTGGGTCTGCTGTTGAAGATACAATTAAGGAAGCATGGTGGAAAGCAATTAATAAGTTGACACTTACTCGTGCAGGAAAAAAGAATGGTTGATAAAATTTCGTTGTTCAAAAATAAATAAGTTTTAATTAGAGGTAGTATCATTAACTAAAAGAAAATATTTTGAACGAGTTTTATTGTGTACTTAAGCGTGAAACATATGAAGTAATTAATTATTCTTAATTATATTTGGCTGGACTTGGACATGCTGCATATAAACACAGTAATTGAAAATACGGTAGATGAAGGACAGAATTTGGTTTCAGGGATCAGAATCAATTAATGGATTGAATTGACAACATACATGTAAAGCATTTACATGACTCAATGATGCCATATACTTGCCAAGTTCTGGTTCTTCTATTTGTAGAAAGGGAGGTCTTTGATTTATGATCAACTTTGAAAACCTTATTCTCTGTTCAAATTGTGGCCAGTCAAAGGACAAGTAGATGAAAAATACACCAAATTGTTTGAGAGATTTTTTTCTTTTTTTTTTTCCTTTTGTATCATTGATAATATATATAATATTTTGTTGGGGTATATGGAGGCTACCTACCAAATAACAAATAAAAAAATAAATCATCATCTGGGTTTGAAATTAGAGCATATAATTTGGTAAGCTAATCCTTTATAAACCCTGCCTTTTGTTTTCATATATATGGAATTTTCTGGATTTCAAAACCCACTCTAATTATCTATACCAAGTCCAAGGGAGCTCCAAAAATTAACAACTGCAATTATTATTTGCCAATATAAAAAAGAACAAATCAAGATTCAAGAAAACAAAGATCCTCTAATGATATTTTTTTTTAAGTTGCATTAGAGTAAAAGGCAGTGAAAGAGTATATGTCAAGAATGAAAACTACTTATGATAAATCAAGGGGATCATTTCGAATTCCATTGGACCTCATTGTCAACCTTCTTGAATTACAAACTTATTTAATAAAAGTTTCATAAAATTTATTAAGTGTTAAAATCACGTCTTAGAAGAGAAAGCTCTTTGATGATCTTGGAAAATAGGGAGATCTACCACAAGTCGTTGGCTCAAACGACAAACCTTTAATTAGAAGTCAATTACTGTAGCCAATTGTAAACTCAAATGTTATAGGATGATTGGCGTATCGATTGAATCCAAGTCCTTTTGTTATCTTTCTTGAAAGTTAATTAAAAAAACACCCTTAGGAATGGTTTATAAATATGGAATTTCAAATGACACACTCTCTTAGTTGTGAGATCAATTGACAGACTTAGATATATGGATCAAATCCAAATACTATGAAGATTCAAATACCAAATACCGTATAAGTACATGAATAGATACACGTGGGAGACTCAAACTTTACAAATGCACAATAATTATGAAACATATTGACGCTAAGAGGTTCAAACACTGTAAGTGCACGTTCAAATATCAAATGCAGAACTCAAATCCGTAACTTATAGATAAATCTCTCTAATAATAATAGTTTTGATATCACATTAGTAATTTCTAGATTTTAACACTTAAAAGCTATTGGATAATTAGGGCTTAAGCAATAATAATCGAAACAAAAAGATGGAAGCTATTTACCTATCAAAGTCTGAAGAGGATTGTCAAAAATAAAAAATAAAAAATGCATGCATGTTATATAGAGGAAGAAATTAGAAATGGCCAAAAACTCTGGCCTAGAAACTAGAATATATAAACATATGTTTATGAATTGTTAAGATGATGATAATGAAAGGTCTGGCCCATGAATCTCCCGTGGATATGAAGCCGAAAAGAGGCAAATAATTTGGGTAGTGCTAGGGAATAAAGTTGGTCCTGGATTTGATTTGATTATTCACCTACTTGTATCCTAGTGCATTAATCTCTATTTCCCACTTTCTATATCTCCATATTTATTTATTAACTAACCCAAATTTTACATTTATAACATAATCATGAACTCAGCATTATTTCACAGTGACATAAATTGACTTATTGGCCTGTTACAATGGTCACTTTCAGAGACTTCGCAGATTGCATTATCCAAAATTTAGTTTGTTGCAAAGCATGTGGTTTTTAAAATTATCACAGTATCATGTCAAATTCCGTGTGATTTCTGCATTTCTTTATTAATAATTGATTTATGAGTTATCCGAACACCCTTTTTTTGGGGGGGAAAGACAGGATGGAATCCAAAAATTTTGGATTGAATTTTTTCTAATTTTAGCTTTGCCTAGCTTCTTGGAAAATTTATGGATTTTAAATGCTGTTTTCAATTAAAATATTATGTGAAAGTTAGTGTAGTATCATGAGTTCCCTAATTTTCAAGCATTATTTAGTTTTAATATAAAGTGAAAAAGATTTGATCGCTGTAAAAAGAAATTCACTATATAGATTTGGATAACACGACCAGCCATACAAATTTAGATAATACGTAAAATGTGTGTAGAATTTGTAGATCAATTCCTTACCACCAAGATGAAAACTTAGTTACAAGTAAGGTTAATGCCTCTTTTCCTTACGGTAGCGTCTGCCATATCAATGTGTGCTGTGGGTGGGTTCAAGGAGCTTTGCACTGCCACGTGACATTGATCGGCATAATTAGACAACATGGTCGGACAGTAATGACACGTCTATAGATGATAAGTAAATTCAATGGGGTTTGCAAAACTTAGTTCTACCGTTTTTTCTATTATTATTTAAGATTGGAGGTATTCAATAACTTATTTTATCAACTCAAAAGAAATAATAATTTATTTAACAAAATATTCTTACTGTTACACAAGATGGGTAAGTTCAAATCTCATGCCAGATACACCACGGCTATGGAAGACTTGGTTTATATTTGCTTTAGAATTAGTTTTATAAGAAAAATAAATACACATCCAAAGATTTTATCGAATGCAATCTAACCGAACATTTTTATTTTTTCAAAAATTAATTTACATCCATTATTTTCAAACTCAGAAAATTATATCTAGATTATGAATCAATCAAGTCCCCAGATTCTAATACCTTAGCATCATATCATGTCTCCATACAATTGGGGATCACATTTCCAGTCAATTCTCCACTAAACACAACACAGTCCACTGGTGGAATTGAGTCCTCTCAACACTCCACATATAAGAGGCAAAACAGAAATCTAAATATTCACTCTTAAAGAGATTATGCGCCTCCGGTGCTATAAATGGTGATAATATGGTTAAAGATATGGGCCTGCTGATACTAATATAAACTGCAGAAGCTGTTTTCTAAGAAGACAAAACAGTAAAAATGGAAACAATAGAAACACTGAAGACAATATAGAAACACTCATATTTTAAGAAGAGAACAAAAAAAAAAGGTAATAAAAACAAACTTAATTAACCCCAACCAACACAAATCCCTCAATTGTTTCCTACTGTTTTTTTTTTTTTTCTTTCTTTCTAAACCTCCTCAGATTTTAAGTTGTCCCAAGCTCTGTACTGCTTCAGTTTCTTCCACGTTGTTTCTGGCTGTGATCTGTCTTTTCTCTACTTGAGATGATGTTTCTTTTAGCAAGCCAGGGGCAGTAGAAGTTGCAAGATCCTCTTTTCGATAGGCAGGAGCAGGGACAGTTGGAAGGTCTTCTTTGTGAATGGCAGGAGCAGGGACAGTTGGAAGGTCTTCTTTATGAACGGAAGGAGCAGTAACAGTTGGGAGGTCTTCTTTCAGAATGGCAGGAGCAGTAACAGTCCGAGGATCTTCTTTTAGAATGGCAGGTGTGGCAGTGGTGAGAGGATCTTCTTTTCGCAGAGTCGCAGAATCATCTTTCCGAACTGGAGGAGCAGCAAATACTGGTACAGCCTGCCTAACGGTGACTGGTGAAGCGATTCGTACAGGTGGGGCCCTCATCACCTGAGGGGGAAGCACAGACGGCTGAGGAAGTGGAGGAGCGGAGAAACATGGCACTGCTGTTCTTACTGTCACTGGTGGTGCAATACCATGACATGAAGTCCTATATTGTCTAATGGGAACATAAGGAGCTGCTCCTGCTGCAGGGAATCTCTGAGATCGAAGCCCACGGCCTTCAGCAGCAGACAGTTGCTGTGGCAGCAACAGTTTGTCATTTGTTGCTGGTGATGTTGGTCTGTGTCGAGAAGCTGTCTTAGGGCAAATCAATGGGAGGATTTTCGATGTGGTTGAAGGAGGAGGCTGTGGACTTGTTGGTCTAGCATTCTGAACAGGAAATTTCCTTGTAAATGGTATAGGAACACCAGAGTTTGCCATGGTTATCTTTTCCTTTCGACGGTAATTCAACAATGCTCTTGCTATGGTAATCTGTTCTAATTCATCATTGTTCTCTGGCTCAGATGAAGAACTTGCAGTTTCTTTTGCCACTGAGAAAGAAAAAAAATGCACTTTACTTTTGGGCATAAGTTATTCAAATTTCTGACATAACAGCATCAGACACCATTGCAAAATCTTTATCTATATTCTCTCAGTACTTGAAAGAGAAGTTTGTGAGTAGTAAAATCCAATGTGACCAAAGGACCGAGTCTAATATAAAAGGATAGCTATAACTAACGGGCAACATACTAGCATACGCTATATCATTCAATCTTTAGAGTCTAAGCCATAGGTCTTCAGTTCAGAAAAAGATTTGACGAATTGGATGTAACAGAGGAAAAGGACTGCTGTAAAAACTCACATTGTTTTAGAGATGTCCAAGCTGCCATAGCCGCATTCTTCTCTGCTTGCTTTTTGTTCTTGGCCGGTTCCCCAGTGAATGTGATTCCAGCCAATTCTACCATACCTGTAAAAACAGGCAGGTGTCCAAGGCCTGACCTGACTGTTGCATATTGCGGCAATGGTGCTGCAACTCTTTGTGCAATTTCCTGCAAGAGGTTCTTATAAACCCCCGTCTCATCCTGATCATTCCAATGAAAATCAGTATCACAATAACAAAGTCTTCCAAACAATAAGAGACAACAAGTGAAATCTTCAAGATTGCTAACACATACAAGTCAGGACACATTAAACACACATAACGGAAATGAATTCTACTTTGGCTATTAGACGACCACAGTAACATTGAATAACATACACACACAAGAGTGTACAAGTGTGTGTATGTAGGTTCCTATGTAGAAGAGAATTACCATAAAATGAAAGCGAAACCGAGTTCAATCATTTCAGTATTATTGTTTCTTTCAAACGAAAACGCACAAAAGAAACATCCCGTGGACTCTTAATTTGCAGCAAATAAAAAAAATCGAATTTTGAAACAGAAACTATGAAGACACCATATTATATTACAGGCTAGGCCTCATTTGAATCCAGCAATTTCAAACACCAATAATAATACTGTCAAAACACACATAATTACAGGGAGCAGCCACTCAATTACTATAAAAGCAGGAGCAGGACAATCACATGACTCAGGAGAATCTTTGCATCTGCTAGTATGTTCAAACGTTCTAATTTTATTAAAACAAAACACTCTTCAAACACTAGATTCTTCACACTTGTTGGCATATAAAAGAAAAGGTAAAGAATCCACCCAAATATAAATATTATGACCGAAGTGCCCCTCGCAGACCAAGTTCATATCACAAAACGCAACTAGAGCTGTTTTCCTTATAAAAACGACAAACAAAACCCAGATTCTTTCCTCTAAGTAACGCCTCAACGCCCCAGAAGAAAAATTTTGCAGCTTCAACAATTTTAAAACATTTTTAATTGTTAATTTAGAAAATCCCACTGGTTGTTTCGTAACCGTAATGAACAAAACCTGG
>CM034473.1:19145708-19163153 GCA_019925255.1 Litchi chinensis | reverse complement strand
AAATTAATGGTAACACATTTTAATTTCAGACATATGACTGTGCCCTGACAGACCATTGTTTCACTTCTAAACATGTTTGTGGTCTGGCAGATAATAAATAAGGATTGAAACGGAACTTACCTATAGCTCTGACAAATCCAGTTAGCTAGTGTGAGTGCTTCAGGGGAGCCTGGTGAAAGCTTTGGCCCAATAGTTGGACTTAACCCTGTAGGAGATATGGCCATAGCCACCCTCTGCACAGATGAAATCACACTACGAACATACTGGCGTGCCATGGTTGCAACATTATCCTGTAAATTGCTCTCGAAAGGAAACTGGAAGGCAATGGTCAATACTGATCGAGTGCTATGACAAGATTGCGCATCTCCAGAACCTTGGTTTGTCAATGGCCCCACTTCAAGACTGGACGTCAGATCTAGGGTCCGGTTTGCTGTCACTGTATCCTGGGTATCAGGCTGTAAAACAACATCTTTAGCATGGTGGGCAATCAATAGAATACAGTAACACAGTATCCAAAGCCTGAAGAAAAATCACAAATATAATAATGCACATGTTTAACATTTTCAATTATGTCAAAAGATAATGTAAGGTCCAGGTAAAGTTCGGTTAACTCAACTGTTTTTGAATCCAATGGGATAACACGGAAACCAGAGGGCAGCAATGGACCATCATCAGGAAACATCTCATCAATCGGAGCAAAAATAAGTTCAGCACAGGATCCTACAGCATTCTCGTCAACTCCGCTACATATCTACCAAAGACAACAACCCACAACAAATAAGAAATTACAGCTGTTCTCAAATGAAAATAATAATAATAATAATAAATTTGAAAAAATGAGAGAATTTATTATAATATACAAAGAAAAAATGTCACAGCTTATACAGAAACAGAATAAGAGAAAGGCACCTGCAGTAGATGAATGTCTCTTGAGACAAAAGCGTCTTCTTGTGCAAGAGAGTGCCCTTCAAGTCGAATAACTTCAAGTAGCTGCAAAATTAAATGTGATGTACAGTGTTAAATTCAGATGACATGCTTTAAAAAATTATAGATTATCAAAGCTAACATCATGTGCGGAGGTTCTCTCACATAAAGGATAAAATCCAGCTTGCAAAAGTAAATGAAAAATAAATTTAATTTCAGGCTAAACATAAGAAAGATGTGAGGACTAAATAATATATACCTCTTCATGTTCAATAGTGTGGCCAAGTGGCATAATAATTTGGCTCCCAGTAAACCTTGTAGGCCTCATTCCCGGATAGGCATAGGAATTAGCTTTCAATGACGCAGCGGAATAAGCATCGACATTGAAATCAGCCCACTCTGAGCGATGCTCCCTCAGAAAGCGAACAAGCACAGCAGGAGGAACATTCTGACAGAAGAAAGGATATATATTAATCCGATTTGTTTAAAAGCCAATGACATGATAAAGGACTTATAGTACTTAGTGCAGACGGTTTAATAGTTTCCCCAGGTTCACCACAGTTCACCAAATTTAATATGTTTTCCTTGAATCGGGGAGTCATATAAATCTGATGATGTCAGTAACTCGGGCAGCTAGCAAATACCATTCAGAAAACTATAATTTTATGAATGTAGATTTAGAACTTACTTGGAGTAACATCGAAGCCTTGGCACAAAGAATACCTCCAAGGAATGAGAGCGAGTTAACGAGATTTGAAGTGGTGCTCAAACTCTTGGTAGAGTTAACAGCAATAATCACATCTTCAGCACCATCACCACAATTGACCACTGACCAGCCATCATCATTAAAACCATTGATAGCATCATTGAAACCTCTACAAGAAAATAACAGATAGGATATTACACTCTATTCTTAGAAACATACAGAATTTTTGAATCAGCACAAGCTGATAGGTGAATGACTACAACCGAATATTTTAAGTGTTAATATATCCACGAAAATAAATCATGACAAAGATACAGCTACCTGCTTAATCTCTGGCTAAAAGTTCTTAGAACAGCTGGTTGCCGGCCCAACCCATATACTACCTCACCACTAGTCTCCTGAGCTATTTGCCTGATATAACGCAGTGCCTACATATAAAACGATTATTTAGTACCTAACGGTTATATTATTTTCCTGCCGAAAAGGAAATGAATCATAGCAGAAGTTGGTTACATATTCCAAGACAACTTATATTGATGCAGTAGGCAATACCAGTAATCTAAGCATGTTTCTCTTTCAGAAACAGAGTTTTAGAGTATAACTCCATATTCTCAAATTAACTAGGATCAACTCACCGCAATAGTCATTTTTTGAGCCACTACTTTCGATGATTCATAAAGTGGCCGCAGAACCTCAGGCACACTCCAAGGCTGCGATAAGATGTAAAGAATTAAGATTTTGCCAAATAAGAAACATTCAACAAGTAAATTGCCAAAATGCAAACCTCAAGATTAAGGTGATCAACAATATGGATGATTGAACCTCCACCCTCACAAGGACGGATCAGATAACCGCTAGGAAGCATTTCAGCTCTCACAAACTGAGCAGCAGCTGCTGGATTTGGCCCAGCACCAGAACCAGAAAGAGACCTCTCACAGACCTTAGATATTGATATGAAAAACTTTGGATTAGCACGCTTGGTTAAGTATCTACGAATTACAACCATGTAAAGGTAACCATTATTATTTTGGCATAAAGCACCAAGAGATGGTTTAAAAGTAAAGATTGCAACATCAAGTTGTCCATCATGATTGAATTACTAAAACTCTTAATTGTTTGTTCATAGTGCTGATCAAAATTGTCAAATAATCAAACAAAATAGATCACACTAACAGACAGGACTACAGAAAGATGTGTACCACAAGACTCCCATTGTCCAAACTCGTAGTGTATCTTAGAGTCCAGAAATCCCGTGCAGGAGCCAGAGTAGTTGGAGCATACACCTATGCAATTGCAATTTCATTTACTCAGCTAAAAGAGACAGTAAGATATTCAAAAATTAAACAGCAAAAGAAATTAAAATTACAACCATGGCTGCTCACCTGTGTGTATATAAGTTCAATTGTTCCAGCATTTCCAGCTGGAAACATAGTGAAAACTTCTAGGCTCCGACAGTCCCGGAACCAAGATGGACGATCTTTAAGGATCTCCGCAATCTGTCAAAATTTTAGTAGGATTATCGAATTGTATTTCAAACGCCTTACAAACATTATTACAAGACAAACAAACTGTGTTGACAGGAATATTCTGCTCACCTTAGTAGGTTCTAAACTCACAAGACCGCAGGCTCGAGCTGCCACTCCACTGCAACTTTGTGAAATG
Source organism: Litchi chinensis (assembly GCA_019925255.1). Lineage (NCBI taxonomy): Eukaryota > Viridiplantae > Streptophyta > Magnoliopsida > Sapindales > Sapindaceae > Litchi > Litchi chinensis. The sequence continues at coordinate 19,159,861 of CM034473.1, read as the reverse complement.
GCAAAGATCCCAACCGAATCCGGACCAGGCTAACGATAGAAATTATACAACTAGGTCAGATATACTTCTGATTATAAAAAGAGAAATGCACTAAACAACAAGATTCACATTCAAAAACTAATCATGAAAACAAAAACAAATAATATTTTCAGAGGTCTAAGCAAATGAACCTTCATCCCAGGCATCTGGACCCAATCGACAGCAGTTCCTGTAGCCTTTGAAAGGAACTCTGCCAAGGTCTCCTCTGCAATGGAGAGGAGTCTGTCAAATGCACAGAGAAAACATACTGTAAGTTTGACTTCACAGAGAAAAACAAGAGCTTGAGAACATAGGCAACCGAGATTACCCAGCAGGGTTAGTAGCATCTCTCAGTGAATGCTGAGGAGTGGTCACCACAGAGTCACAGCTCGCATCAGTACCTGCTGGAGGCTGCAGAAATGTAGATTTGGAAGATAAGCAGATAATAAGCAACAAAACAACAAATCTCAACACTTAAATCTTTTGCATAGAAATTGCCTAGAAAGTTTCATATTGGCTAAAAACCTCAGTACCATTGATGTTCTTGGCATATCAATGTCACACTATGCAAATAAAGACGTACAATAACACACAGAGATGACTGCCTCCTAAGAAGATTAGCCTTCCAAAATGACTAGTGACATGTGATCCTAAAATGAATAAAATTCAAAATTTAACCAATTTCGCCACAAACACCACATAATGATACCAACATCATATCTATCTATGCATAATCAAAATTGAACAAATCCGCCAGTAAATATTGCGCAACCATCACAATGACAACGTAAAGAAGACAGAGAGCATAAACTTACAGTATGCAACTGCTGCCGCATATACCCATTTTCACACACCAATTGAGACACCTGTTTCTGCAATCGATCATTTTCCTCCATCAACAGCTTATTCATAGCAGACAATTTCCTATTCACAGTCTGGAGCCTTGAAGCCTCTTTTCGCTGCTTCTCTCGACACCTGCACAACCAACACCATTCTCATTCACCTTCTCCAAACAAAACCTTTAAAATCAGAAACAAATCAGCCCCAGAATCCATTTTTTCTCCTACTAGTCACAATTCAAAGAAAAACCCAATCTTTATACCCCAGATGTTCACTCTACACTTGCAAATATAAAATCACAAAATTAACACTGAATCTTGATCAAGTGAAAATACAACAAAATACCAAAAAAAAGGGGGTTCCGACATCAAACACTAAACACTGAGTGACAGTTTCAATTGGTGTTGTTTTGTTACCTTCGATTTTGGAACCAAACTTTGATCTGTTTGGGTTCGATGTTGGAGAGAATAGGACATTCTCGGATCAACTGCTGCCTGCGAAGAGAACTGGGCTTGGGGCACTCTGTATAGACTCTCTCGAGTGCCTCAACTTGCTCTGCAGTGTAACGAACATATTTCCCATTATCAAGCTGGTGCTTGTTTATGCTACCACTACTGCTCTCTCTCTGTTGCTGCGCCATCACCATAGCCATTTTTCTTCCAAATCCAAAACACCCCAGAATCCAAAAACACACAAACAAGAGACCACAAGAAAAGAGTAAAGGGTGTGCTAGTCACTTCACTTGTTTTGGTTGAGTCCTCTAAAACTCAGATTCCTGGTCTGAGTTGAAGAAAAAAACATATAGAGATAGAGAGAGAGAGAGAAAGAGAGATAATAAAACCAATGAAAGTTGTGATTTTCAAGGGCAAACAGGAGTCTTTTGGTTTTAGGTAAGAAAAAAAAATGTTCAAAGTGAGCTTGTATTGTAATATATCAAGAGTGAAACCGCCAAATGGATGTACTTTTACAGGGAGACAACAAATACACAAAACACTTATTGGTTGATAATCAAGCTGTAAACAACTCTCTTCTCTTTTTCCCTCAATATTTTACTCCACCACAAAACCAACCCGACCAACAAACAAAAAAAAAAAAAACTTGATCTCACTCACTAACTCAGCTCTAATACACAAAAGTATCAATCTTTGACACCACAGACACCAAAAAACCAAAAGGGTCTTCTCAAACCAGCTTGAAAAACTCAAAAAACACACAAACCACCAAAAGGGTGTTCCAAGAAAGCAAGAAAAAGCCCTCTCTCAAGAAAGAGAGCAGCACTATGTTGTGGCATTAGAGTTCTACCACTAATGTACAGCAGCAAAAACAGCTTGCAGAGACATCAAATAAATGAGAGCGCTTGGTGGTGGTGGTGGTAGAAGTAGTGAAAAAACCCTAACCATAACTTGAAGAACAGAAAAAAACGAGAAGAGAAGAAAAAGAATGACAGAAAGAGTGATCTAAGTCTGAGCTTGAAACAGTGAGGAATAAAAGAGAGAGAGAGAGAGGTGGTTCATTTGCACGCATACCGACAAACTTACAAGTGTTTTTTTTATATTATATATTTTATGTTTCGGTGTAATTTTACTTTATTGCCCCTATGATTTACTTGAAATGACGTTGAGACCCCACACCCCACACCCCACCCCCCACTAGCCATCCCGGGACGACTCTGACAATTATCATTTAGTACATGTGTCATGGGTGTGCCTCAGGTCAAAGTTACCACAAAATCTTTAATAATCTTTTTTTTTTTCAATTATAAATAATTTATTATTAATAGAATTTATTTTTTTTTATCGTTTTGCGTTTGTTTTTTACGGGAATTTGAGATTGAGACGAAGGTATATATTTTTTTTTAAAGAATAGAGAATATATTATTTGGGATGTAAATGATTTGACATTTTTTTTTAATGGGGTAGAGTTGTGTTTAATTTTAGTGGGGTAGTGTAAGGGGTGTATGAGATTATCTTTGAAATGTAAGTGACATATTGTTTGATTGTAAGATGCCAGAATAACATGTCATTTTCTGGATTTATATATTAAACAATTGATGTTTATGATATAAGTTTGTATATAACTACTATTTATGGGATGTGAAAGTTTATCAAAAAGCATTTCTATAAACAGTACTTTTGACCAACTGAGATAGATTTTATAATAAATCTTAGCTAGTTTTCAACTAAGCGTGTATAAAACCAGTAAGTTTTAGAATGAGCTGAATCTGCATGCTTGTAACTATCATTGTTGAACAGATCAGAGAAATTTGTCTTTGGCTTTTTTCTGTAATGAAACCTAATTTTTGTAATAATTATAAGATAATTAAAAAAATTTTTTTTTATAAAATCTATTGAAATCTATTAAAATTAAATAATATATTTAATTTGAAAATTTATTCACATCCTAAAAGATATCTACTCTTATAATAAATTATATACACCATGTATTTTGACAAATATGTATAAATTTGTCGTATATATAAAGAAAAAATACATCCGAATATTTGAATTACGGGCAAACAGATATACCTAAAATTAAACTTTTAGCCAACGTCCAAAATCAAATCAAGTAAAATTTCAACCCGGTAAAACATTTTAGAAGCTCTATATATAGATATTTTCTATGAGGTTTGAATTTAGTACAATTTGCAGTAATATTATTTGTTATCGTTAAACTTCGGCATAGTTGAGTTTTCATATGTTGCTTTTGACAAGCAATTTCTTTTTGACAAGCAATTTGAAGAGGTAGAAAACTACGTAAAAAATCATGCAAGAAAACCAAAAGATTTCAACAAGTTTCTAGAAAGCTCAGGTAAGAAGAAAACCGAACCTGACCTGAGAATCATTTTTCAGTCAACAAAGAAACGTTACAATTTACAGCTGCTCGATCGCTACTTAGCGCTTTGGCTTTCAACTTCAATATACTCTTTCTTTTTTTGCCCTTTCTACTAATGATTTTTTTATATCTAGTTTTATTACTAGACTAATATAATAATCATAAGATTTTAATTAGTCTTCTATTCTACTATAAACATATTAAGTATCCAGCTCAGCTAATCTCTTTTTTCTTTTTTTAAGGACATATTTAAATTAAACATACTTATTTATTTGAAAAGCTCGATAGACACCAATAATTCATTAAAAATATACATTCAAATTAATTTTAACTTCTATTTGATTAAGAGTTTATCAAGTTCTGTTCAGAACAAGTTAGATGTATAATTAACAATTAAAATTTAGGATATTTATATTAACATTGGGGACTGGAAATCTTCACTTGTACTACATTTATGATTGAGACATCAACTATCACAACTGAAATATATGTTCTTCAATAAAGTCGAAAGAAATTTCTTTATATATATTGAAAAATATGTTTGAACCTTTTGCAAACGTAGAAAAAAAGATTTGTAAACCAACCATGGACGTGGAACTCGAGAACTTGATCCAAAATTCTAAGAAAAAAACTGAAGATTAATTTGAACGAGTGTTGTTAATGATATGATAAACGTCATTTTCAAATGCAGCAGCCCAAAAAGAGAAAGAATATTCTTAAATTAAAAAAAGAGTTTCTTAAAAAATTTAAAATGATTAAAAAAAAAAAAAAAAGGAATGACAGTCTCGAGATTCAAGTGGAAGAAGAAGGAGAAGAAGAAAGAGAAAATGGAGAGGGACTAGTCATCCATCCTTTGAAGAACAGTATCAAGGCGGTCTCTTAATTCCAGACCAACTATTTTATAAAGCCTATTCTATATCTCTATGTCTATATATCTATATCCTCGTCTCCATTTCAAACTGCTTTATATTCTTCTTTTCTTTTCTTTATAATTTTTTCAATCGAAATTTTGCGGTGCCGCGGGTCTCGGGGATTTCATATCACATTTACATTGACACCTAGACTCATTCACTATAATTGTTTACAACTAATATTTTCTTAGAATGTTTATATTGTCACCTTTAAATGTGGTTTGTAAACTTATATTTTACTACAAATTTTAATTACAAAAATACCGTTATACCGAATTACTAATATGGACAAAACATATCATATACTATCTACCCAAATTCTTATACCAAATACTGTCTACACATTAAATTTTCCCAATTTATAACCTAATATTTAAAAAGGAAAAAAAAAAAAATGTATTATAAACTATAACTAAACCCTGATTCTATTCTAAATGTCAAAGTTTTTCATGAAATACATAATCATCATATGGTAGAGTAATTCATAAAGAGTCTTTAACCTCTTAAACTACTATATAACAGATACATCACATAAAAACCCTTTTCACAGATAAATAATTCTCTATTAATTTTTTGTTTGTACTGTTTTTTTTATGAGAGAAGTTTTAGTGGTATATTAGAGAAAAAAAATAATACAATCTTGGTAATTCACTATTTTTATGTTGTGGTATTAGATTATCAAAAACTTAGCACCAAAAAAAAAAAAAATTGCAAAGAATCTTTGCTCCTTCTCACAACCTCACCTATCAACAAATAACCTTCAAGTAAGTGTTCTCCTTAGCACCTCTTTTATGTTCTTACTTCATTATCATCAAGTAAACGTATACAAATTGAACCTTATAACAACCAAGAATTCGACCAAATCTTTAAGTCTGGTTCTAAATTGGGTTCTTATAGAACCGTTGATTCAACTTGTTATACTCTTATTAAAAACTAAGTGAAGTCTAATGATTTTAAGGGTCTAGAGATGGTTTTATGTAGAATAAAAAAAAAAAAAAAATTATAGAGAAGAGTTTTATTATGATGTTTAAGGGTTATGGTAGGCAGAGCCCATTTAGTTGAGGAAGCTATTGGCTTGTTTAGAAGAATAGTTGATGAATTTTAGTGTAGAAGAGACTCTTAAGTTGTTTAATTGGGTTCTTAATGTTATAATACAAAAGGGTCTTTATTGTCATGCTTTGAAATTTTATAAACATATAGTAAACGATAAGCTCTTTATGATACATACAACTCTTTATGATATATATATATGTGTTTGTGTACGCGTGCTTATAAATGTGTATATAAATCCTATTTATAAGTGGATATGGATACATTTGGTATTATAATGGGTGCTTATAGTGATTGATATATTTTTAATGTTTAGACATAAGAGTAATTATAAAATGGATATATAACTCATGTTTGTGGGTGGTAATATCACCACCAATATTTTGTTATAACTCAAACAATTATTACATTCACAATAAGAATTCGAGTTCTACTACGGTTATTTATCAATACGTATATTAAGTTTTCATTTCATATTGTGAGAGTCGATTTTTTATAATGTTATAGAAGTAGATTTTTTGGGCCATTGTTTGCAAATAATGTCATTTAATCTTGGCAATATGTATTGTTTAAACCTTTAGTTATTAGTATCAATAAATTTTTTATTACATTGTAATTGTATTTAAGGAAAAAAAACAACATAATAAGCTTGTTTTATCTTTGTAGAATATATTTATTTCGTAATATCTATTTTCTTAAACCCCTAAATTATAATATTTCAGAAAAAAAAATTATCAAAAAATTTAGTATTGACCGTGTAAATTTTGTTACATCCTTCACATCTATATATATATACCATCGATGAAATTATTTCAAATCACAATTTACTCTTCAAAATCCTAATCACTTATATTATTACAACAAGACAGCTTTTATTAAAGAAATTGATATTTATCACCACCATCCAATATGATTTATGATAAAAATATATATTTAACTGATAATATCTTAATTTAAGTCGTGCCTATTGTATTTGTGGGTGGCATTTAAAAAAAGCCACCCGATATTCTTCATCAGTTATTTATGACAAACAAAGCAAATAAAACACATCTATTTTACTCAAATACGCCTTCCATTAGTACAAATTTTTAAAATAATTTAATAATACTGTTAATTGCTTCCTAACTCAAAAACATAATTATATTATTTTTCATTTATATATAGAATGTGTTTTCAACTTTTCATCACGCATCTTTAATAAGTATGTAAGATGAGTTTTATATTACTTGTGACTGTTAACTTTAATCTTATGAGTAACAACAAACCTAAATTGTGTCAAATCTTTTTTTTTTTTTAACAAATGTTTAAAATATATTTATACATAATGTTTGATTTAAGTAAATTTCAATATATTTTTAATCCAATTTCAACTAATTTCAAAATAAATAAAACCTGTTTTCAAACAAAAAATAATCTATTTTTTAAGAGTTTTCTAGAGCATCTCTCTCTAAAATGCTCAAAAAGGAGAAACTCCTATAAATGATCGTCTCTGTTAAGATCCACCCTTGTGCTCTGATCTTCTCACTAATTTCCTCCTGCGCCCTTCTTTCTTTCAAAGCTTGCTCTTGATCCGAGGTTTTAAAGGTTGGATCTAGAGGTTTTTCAGATCTATCCCTTAAAACCTAAAATATTGTATAGTTTTGGGTCTTTCTCAGAGGGTTTGCTGGTCCTTTCCTTCCATGTCCTCCTCTTCGGTTCTTTTTGGAGGTTTTGATTTTTAAAGGTTCGATCTCAATGCTATCTGAATCGAACCTTTAAAAGCTGTTTGTTTTTGCAGGTATGAAGACAAGGGTTGTAGTTTTGGAGAAGATTAATAGTCATCTCTAGCCTCTTTGAGAACCATAGATATCGACGAGTCTTGGATCTTCTTACGGATTTGGCCTTTGGTTTAGGGAGACGGATATATAAATTTATTTTGTGTTTATAATTTTCTCCTTGTTTTACAACTCTATAATTTTATATTATAGTTTTATAGGGATGTGTTGAATTCTAAGTTGCTATGTCATTTTCTATTTTTGGGGAACCGCTGATATTCCATCTAACCATCTATGCTTCTTCTTTTGTGAGGATTGCACTGAATATATGGACTTAGACTTGATGTCCCAAATTTATCTGGACAATTAGTGTTTATAATTTTGTTGTCCCCAAATTTGAGTTTGAGTTACTGAATTCTAGTATTTCAAAAAGAAAGAAGAAAAAACCAAAAATACTCCTACACAATACACGCATCATCATCATCGCTTAATATAAAATTGAAATCAATTCTTTAAAAACATTAGAGAGACAATTGAAATAATATACAGCATAGATAGTGTGGAGTGGTATGGATGCGGCATTTTCACCTGCTTTTTGGCATGCGAAAAAAGTAGTTTCAACTCTCACGTGCTGCCCTCAAACCGCACAAAATATATTATTCTCAAAATATAAAAATATACATGTTATCGTCTCTTTACATAAAATAATAACCACATTGACTTAATAAATCATGCCTTTTAAATTCTCTCACACTTAAAAAACAAGTGATCTATATTCTATAGTGTCTTCTTTTTTTTTTCTTTTTTTTTTTTTTTTTTATCGTGTAACAGTCAGAATGGTCTATATTAATCGACAAGCAACAGAGAATGAAGGCAAAAGAAGAGTATAAATAAATAATTATCATTCGCGCACCAGGTTGAAACTAATCTTTTTGATACAATCATTGTATATTGCAGTATCAATTTTAAAATGATGTGGCTATTTTATATGATCGGTTCCATTTCTGGAGCTGTGAGCCCTGTGGCAATTATCTATCATACCTCATCCAAAATATATAGACAGATAATAGGTCATGTCTGAATATGGATATGTGTTAGAATGTACTTAATGAAGCACATTTTTCTTTTTTTTTTTCTTTTTTTTTTAATTTTTATAATTGAAGCATAAATTATTTGAAGGACTTTTTTAAATGTAATTTGTTGAGGTAGTGGTGAGTGATGATATGTGTAAAAATGCATCATTTACGTAATCAAAGAATGATCATATTTTTATTCATTTATTTGTTGAGTATCATGCAGAAAAAAATATTTAAGAGTAAATTTATACTAATATAGTGAGACATATGCTAATAGGTTATAACTAATGTATTATCATCGTATCATATTATCATTTACGTTGCATCGTAATTACATAAAATATTTTATTATGAATTTAAGTAGATGATTATATAGTTTAGTGTATTATTCTTTATTTATAAATAAAAGTGTTGTTATAAATGAGTATCAATGAGAACTAAATAAAGATAAAAAAAAAAATCAAAATTAATTTATATTAAAAAATATTATATTATCCAAAATTGTACCCAATTTATAATCCAAATGATTTAAAAATTAAGTTGAAGCAACAATTTTGTTCTAAAAGTTGATATTAAATAACCAAGAGGTATGACAAAAATTGTAAAGATCAATTACTTTTTTATAAACATTCGTAAACTGTGTTTGATCAAATTTAAATACAACAACTAAAATGAATAGAAAGATGCATAATCACTGATGTCAGATAGGGATAATGTGTTAATAATATAATAGTTATTATATTATTTGGGTAAATATTTAGTAATGTAGCATTAATTATTTATAGTTATAGATGTTGTGGAGTTGGTAAGCTAACCGAATTTAGGATAGATGTGGTATTAGATTTTCACTGTAACTAAAGCTAGTCAATCCCACAAAAGGACACCAGTCATTCTCAGCAATCTCACAAATTCAAACCTAAGTTGTAGAAACGATATATATTAAGATATGAAACTATATATGTACATGCAAAATTTTAAAAACAATAATTGCATTTAAATTATGAAACAAATTTAGTCATAAATTTGACAAGGAACAACACAGTAGCGGTGAAAACGATTTTTTGGGCAGTGTTTTCAAGGTAGTTCTGTGGTTTTGGACTGGAAGTGGGTGAATCACATGATTGGAAAGAAGAGAGATTGTTGTTTGGATCTGATAATGGGAAGCTTGGAAGTTAATCAAAATTTTCAAAAGAAAAGATTTTTGCAATCTATCAAACTCTGACTTTGCTCTCTTAAGCATGCCCACTAAGTTGAATCCATGTGGAGAAAATACATTTGCAGAACATAAAAGCAAATACCATATTGACTTTCAAAAAAAGCCCTTCATGCTCCATTTTTGGTGTTGTCAACATTATTATTGTGTATTTATCAGCACAGACACAACAATCCACGCACAATCCTCTCTCTCTCTCTCTCTCTCACCTCTCACACAAAAGAGTGAAAGAAGAAAGTATATTCTTGATGTGTACACCACTTTTTATTTATTTATTTTTTTTGGAGAGAATTCATGATATGGTTTAGTGACACGTGGCCCGTGTGTTCAGACATTGAGTGATAATCAAGAGCACATTACATAAACAGTTACTCCCATTGATTGTTGTCTTACTTTTCCATCGAAACATCACCTTCAAGCTTCTTAACATCACTTTGTCTAAGATTTTTATTTCTCGTTCTATATTTTTGTTCTTACTTATAGAGCAATCAATATCTGCCTTAGCTTTCCTCAAAAAATATATATATAAATATATATCTGCCTTTGGTTGTTTTAAATTGTCCTAGCTGGTTATTTATGGTCTTTCATTGAATAGGTTGTTAAATTTTGGAACAACCCATTTGTACAATGAGTAAAAGATTTTATTTGATAGCAAATTTTAAACAAAAAAATTGAGAATATTCTAAAAGGGCAATATACAAATTTTAAATGATGGGGATCTATGGAAGGGATATGCAAGAAGAAGAAGAAGAAGAAGAAGATGATGATCACGGTGATGATGATAGAGAGAAAGAAGATAGATAGTGTATGCATGAGATACATATTATAATGTTTTCCAAATGTATAGTACAATCAATGATATATGATGAGCTATAACAAAGTCAAATGGGTATATTTTTTTCTTTTGTAAACTTTAGGTGATGGGATTAACATCCTTCCACTTTGTCCCCCTCATCCCACCAATTATTTCCATTTTTTTATTGATTTATAATATTTTGTGATGTTGTTTCTTCAAATGGGTGGAGGGTTCCTATCTGCTTTTTTCATGAGCCATTGCTTTTCTCATAGGAAAGGAATAATGCCAGTGCTTCTCTAAAACCCTTTTCGGCCCCATCTAGGTCCAATCATGTGGGCCCTTCATGTCTGGGCCGACTGCATACACCCTTCAAAAAAAATGAAAAAAAAAAAAAAAAAAACCCAAATGTTGCGTAAATCAATAAAATGCTGGCGTGGCTTTGCTTTGAGGGTTGGTGTCGTTGAAGTGGAGACTTGACCCCACAACTTCAAGTCAGCAACTTTGCGACCCCTGTCTGTCACTTGGCTCTTTGCTTGTTTGGCACACATATAATTGTTTGTAATTGTAGTACCGTCTTATTTTACATCATTTCACTCTCCATGCCCTGTTCTTTTCACCATACACACACAAAGCCTTTTTTTAAACCCACAATTGGATAAAGATGCCACTCCTCTTGCTTTGGTGGTTAAGGGTGCTGCTCAAGCAAAACGTCTCCATTGGGGAGAGCAAATCCCCTATGAAGGTGAGCCCCCCCACCTCTCCTTATAGATTAGATGACAACTAGCTAGTCTTTTTTACCAGTTGGTGTATACTATTAACTAATTAACTGCCTGATGTGTATCAACAATCTGTCTTGATTTGTTGGCTTCACACAAACTTAACTAGCCTTACCCTACACTATACACTATTTGGTAAGTTAAAAGACTTCATAGAGTTTAATGTTATTCTTTGAACACTTAGAAAGGTCATATATTTTACATGGTTGATTTATAATTTATTGAAGGGTATCACTAACATCATTCTATTCACATGACGACTCTTAGAATAAGACTATAATGAATAAACTATCAAATACCAAAGAGTATAACCTTATTTATTAGACAACAATTATTTTTTAGTTACAAAGTTTATAATAGTAATATTAGTTAATACATTTTTGTTATTTGAACCTATTATGCATTCATTTGCATTTAGATCTAATAAATTAGATTGATTTTGGGGGATTGAATTTAAATTGATCACACGACAATGAAGAAAAAAGTTGGTAAGTGGAGGACCCCAAGCCAACATTAAAATGGGTTGTAGACCATGCAATTTGCATGGCCAAAGATGATAGAGCACACTTAGCTAAATCCAGTGTTTTCATTTGCCATTTTTGTAGAACTCCATGATTAAAATCTTCTCAACATTACTCACATTGAGCCAGATAGGTCACCATTAATGTTCTAAGCATCAAACCATGGAAACAATACGAAAATTGGGTCTGCTGTTGAAGATACAATTAAGGAAGCATGGTGGAAAGCAATTAATAAGTTGACACTTACTCGTGCAGGAAAAAAGAATGGTTGATAAAATTTCGTTGTTCAAAAATAAATAAGTTTTAATTAGAGGTAGTATCATTAACTAAAAGAAAATATTTTGAACGAGTTTTATTGTGTACTTAAGCGTGAAACATATGAAGTAATTAATTATTCTTAATTATATTTGGCTGGACTTGGACATGCTGCATATAAACACAGTAATTGAAAATACGGTAGATGAAGGACAGAATTTGGTTTCAGGGATCAGAATCAATTAATGGATTGAATTGACAACATACATGTAAAGCATTTACATGACTCAATGATGCCATATACTTGCCAAGTTCTGCTTCTTCTATTTGTAGAAAGGGAGGTCTTTGATTTATGATCAACTTTGAAAACCTTATTCTCTGTTCAAATTGTGGCCAGTCAAAGGACAAGTAGATGAAAAATACACCAAATTGTTTGAGAGAGTTTTTCTTTTTTTTTTTCCTTTTGTATCATTGATAATATATATAATATTTTGTTGGGGTATATGGAGGCTACCTACCAAATAACAAATAAAAAAATAAATCATCATCTGGGTTTGAAATTAGAGCATATAATTTGGTAAGCTAATCCTTTATAAACCCTGCCTTTTGTTTTCATATATATGGAATTTTCTGGATTTCAAAACCCACTCTAATTATCTATACCAAGTTCAAGGGAGCTCCAAAAATTAACAACTGCAATTATTATTTGCCAATATAAAAAAGAACAAATCAAGATTCAAGAAAACAAAGATCCTCTAATGATATATATTTTTTTAAGTTGCATTAGAGTAAAAGGCAGTGAAAGAGTATATGTCAAGAATGAAAACTACTTATGATAAATCAAGGGGATCATTTCGAATTCCATTGGACCTCATTGTCAACCTTCTTGAATTACAAACTTATTTAATAAAAGTTTCATAAAATTTATTAAGTGTTAAAATCACGTCTTAGAAGAGAAAGCTCTTTGATGATCTTGGAAAATAGGGAGATCTACCACAAGTCGTTGGCTCAAACGACAAACCTTTAATTAGAAGTCAATTACTGTAGCCAATTGTAAACTCAAATGTTATAGGATGATTGGCGTATCGATTGAATCCAAGTCCTTTTGTTATCTTTCTTGAAAGTTAATTAAAAAAACACCCTTAGGAATGGTTTATAAATATGGAATTTCAAATGACACACTCTCTTAGTTGTGAGATCAATTGACAGACTTAGATATATGGATCAAATCCAAATACTATGAAGATTCAAATACCAAATACCGTATAAGTACATGAATAGATACACGTGGGAGACTCAAACTTTACAAATGCACAATAATTATGAAACATATTGACGCTAAGAGGTTCAAACACTGTAAGTGCACGTTCAAATATCAAATGCAGAACTCAAATCCGTAACTTATAGATAAATCTCTCTAATAATAATAGTTTTGATATCACATTAGTAATTTCTAGATTTTAACACTTAAAAGCTATTGGATAATTAGGGCTTAAGCAATAATAATCGAAACAAAAAGATGGAAGCTATTTACCTATCAAAGTCTGAAGAGGATTGTCAAAAATAAAAAAAAAAAATGCATGCATGTTATATAGAGGAAGAAATTAGAAATGGCCAAAAACTCTGGCCTAGAAACTAGAATATATAAACATATGTTTATGAATTGTTAAGATGATGATAATGAAAGGTCTGGCCCATGAATCTCCCGTGGATATGAAGCCGAAAAGAGGCAAATAATTTGGGTAGTGCTAGGGAATAAAGTTGGTCCTGGATTTGATTTGATTATTCACCTACTTGTATCCTAGTGCATTAATCTCTATTTCCCACTTTCTATATCTCCATATTTATTTATTAACTAACCCAAATTTTACATTTATAACATAATCATGAACTCAGCATTATTTCACAGTGACATAAATTGACTTATTGGCCTGTTACAATGGTCACTTTCAGAGACTTCGCAGATTGCATTATCCAAAATTTAGTTTGTTGCAAAGCATGTGGTTTTTAAAATTATCACAGTATCATGTCAAATTCCGTGTGATTTCTGCATTTCTTTATTAATAATTGATTTATGAGTTATCCGAACACCCTTTTTTTGGGGGGGAAAG
>CM034473.1:19130024-19145208 GCA_019925255.1 Litchi chinensis | reverse complement strand
GGCATTTTTGTCATTTCATAACCAGTCCACCGAATCAACTACAGCTCTGGCGACCCTCGCCATTGAAATTGAAAATTTAAAGAAGAATCTGATCAAGCTGAATTTTTTACGTTGGATTTCAGTTTATGCTTCCGTTAATTAACAGGGCACTAACGGCGACAAAGAAGTGAAATGTCAGCTGACAAACAGATGATCAAAAAAATTAATAAAAATTAAAAAAAAAAAGAGAGTGAGAGACTGACAAGGATCCTGGCGGCGAGAGAAGGGGAGGGACCACGGTTGGAGAGAGCGTTGAGTGCGACTTCAGCGGCGGAGTGCTCGGCCTGACGGAGAGTGGAGCAGTAGTGAGGGCTCTCAAAGATCTCGCCGTTAAAGTTGACAGTAGCCTTGAATCTCGGCGCGTGGTCAGGACCTTCCCGAATGCAAGTATAGGAAGGTAGATTGAAGCAGCTCCTCTGCGCCAGCTCTTGCAGCTGGTTCTTGTACATTTCTAATTGCTTTTTTTCGACCCACACTCTCTCTTCTACTCACTTCTTCTCCAATTGTACAAGTTGCAAAATGAATGGGAGCCGGAGGCAGATCGGATTCGGGTCGGAGCGATAAGATCAAGGTTTTTAGGGTTTTGAAATGGAGAGAGACTGTTTGTGGAGTCTGAGAGGAAAAAAAAATAAATAAAAGACAAATAGAAAGAGGAAAGAGAGAGAGAGAAAGATAGAGAAAGAGGAGGGTAAAATAAATTGTGTGAAGTGAAGGAGAGAGGAGAGGGGGGGTGTTATTATTATTTTAATGGAGAGTATTTTTTATTTATTAATTTGGATTATGATATGAGACGGTCAACTTAACGTTAGGCCGCTGCATGGATGTCTTTTTTTCTAAAAAAAAAATTTGGTAGTCTTTCTCCTTTTTATATTTTATATTTTTTGTTTATTTGTGGTTTTGTTTTTAAAATAATGAATTTGTGTGTAGGATTTATTTTACTCGAGTGATGTGATGGAAGAAATGTTTTAATTCTAGTTTAGATTATTAACAATCCTAGTAAAGGAAAGTGGAAAAAAATTTTGTTTGTGATATTTGTGTTCACTGAAATTATTGAATATTGAGGTAGGTAAATTTTATATATAATTTTTTGGGGGGGTTTGTGGGACATGATTGTAGTGGTTCTATGCATTTTTATTATATAATATTTTTATGTTTTTCCCACTTTTTTTTGCGAATGCTTTTGAATTGGGTTTAGAAATTCTATTGTGGAAATTGTGAAAATTGTTACTAAAAGACAAAAATGATGAAGCTTTTTTTATTTTTTTTGATTGACAAAAATGATGAAGCTTGTTGAAGTTATTGAGTAGAAGTACATTTGTTATAATTAGGAGTAAAATTTCAATGAAAATACATTGTTAAACCTAAACGATTTGAAACGTGTGTGAAACTACATTGACTTATATTCGGAGAGTTCAATTTTAATTTGTGATTTACAGTTTGACCATTTTCTTAACGATTTTTTTTTTATTCATTTAAAGTAAAATTAATTGACATTGCAAAATTTATCATAAATTCTCTATCGCAAATTATGCAACAAGTTAACAATCACCTTAAGAAGTGATTGAGTATTTAGGAGGAGTAATTGAATATTTATTTTAATCATAATAATTCAAAAGTTTAAATCTTATATTCATCTTAAAATATAAAATATGGTATAATTTTCTTTAAATTTAATTATCATTTTTCATAAAAAAAGTTAATTTTTCTTTAAAAAGAAAAAAAAAAGAAATTTGTTAACAAAATAACTATTGCAAAATTTTCGGCTTCAGCTTTAAATAATTATCATATGTCTTGTCTCTTGTTAATAAACACCAATACTGTATAATGCTGTCTAATGTGCCTTTGCAACGGCACTACCAAGGGCTATTCTTGGTGTCTAGTTTGAGACACCACAGTCATATTTGTGATTGCACTTTTTCTTATTATCAGCTTGTAAGCCGTCCATTCACCTATGTGTGGGGTTATTCTCTTTTGTATGAGAGTCATTTTATAGACTATATTATTAATGTCTAATTCCGCTTGATCTCGATTGTTTTCTGGATCAATCCTAATGGTGTAACAACAACAACAACAACGTATAATGCCTGTATTATTTGCATTATTCCCTATGTTGATTGCATGTTGTTTTAAATGAGATCACTATCATAGGTCTTCTGGTTTTTAACTAAAATAATTACCAAGTGCACTGCTTACATTGATAATAAGCAATGCCCATAGTATTTACGTTATTTACTATGTTGACTGCCAGTTTTATTTAACATTACTACTAGACTACTAGTTGTGTTTAACGCTTACTACTCCATATATTGTTTGTTATTAAGACACGTTATTTGTCATATCTTAATAGACAGTGAGCACTGTGCTCGTGGTGGATACAAACCCGTTGTAGACAAACGTTTTTCTTGTAGTGAATAATTTGTAATTATCTTCACAATTATGGGATATTGTAATAACTACAATTTACTTGCAACACTATTGATATTTTTAATTTGTTTATGCGTATATCTAGTATCACTTTTCATTTATTCGTTTCAATAACTTGGGACAAACAGTGAATACATGACTAAACATTGAAGCCTTAGATATAGGTTGATAAAATCTGACCCTTATGCTATAGGAATTTTTAATTGGTTAAATTTTATATATAAACAAAATGACAAAATGTTAGTCTAAAGTTCATTATTTATAACCAACAACTTAAAATAATCAATTAAGGTAACTAAACACATAATTAATGATGAGTAGCATGACATTAAAACAAATTATGAGTCTAGGTATGAGTTAGAGACAATGGTGAGTAAATGATGATGGGCCTATTAATGATAACAATTATGTCCAACTTCATTATGAACAATATGTGTACATGATGATAGGATAGCATAACCTAACTAGGTGTCCATGTGGCCTTCAATTATGCATTAATAATATGAGGAATTAATTCAAAACTTAATATGATACTTGTCTCTAGAAAAATGCATAACTAAAAAGGAGCTCAAACTTCTTATCATCAACAAACTTAACCGTACGTATGATACATAAACACAAATTAAATAGACTACTTAGAGTATTGGTGTTTGAGGATCTATCATGAAACCTTTTACTGCACTACAACATATCCAATAAATTATACTTCTACTTCAAAAGTAAGTAAGAGTTTACACTTGTATTAAATAAAAATCTCTAGTTTTAGAATAATATCTTACCATCTCTCTTGAGAAAACTTAAAAAAAAAAAAAGAACGAAAAAACTAAAACGAAAAGCCTTTCATTCTAAGGTTGATTTCTATCTTGAGAGGTCTAAGTTTTATCTATATTAATTATTAATCATGTTATATATAGAATTTTCATTTCAATTCAATTTAATTGGGATGCAGTTGTTGACAATTTAATAACATTTAAGAATAGTTCTGTTAATAATAAGACATGATTCCATATATAATATTCAAAAACTATTATTAAGAGTCCAGTGAGTAGATACAATGGTACAATCCCTCTTGCTTATTTTTTATAGGCGTGAGATAAGATTCGAACTTTGATAGTTTTAAATTGTGGATAATTTTTTCACTAATGTGGGTTGACCCATTTCAGTCTTGAAATGAACATTTCGAGCCATATGTTGAGAAACTTGTATTGGTTTAATTCTGATAGTTGTCTGTTTAGTGTTTGAGGATAAAAAAATCTATTATTAAATGTTATTATATATATAAAACAAAATTATGATAAATAAATCATTGGACAGAAAGAGAAAGAGGAAAGAGAGGCGAATAATGGCCCAATTAATGGAATGATCACGAGGTGGAGAATTGTGGAGGAATCACGTGATGGGGAATGAGGTCACGTGCCCAGTGCTACAACTTGTTATGATTGGGTTGTGCGTTCAAGTATGAATGTGTGGTGGCCTCCACTTTACAAATATCGTGTGTATGTGTGCGCAAGTGCAAGTGCAACTCAATTTCATCAAGTCCAGATGACCATCCAAATCTAACCATGGAATCTCCATTCCAACAATAACCAAAGGAAATTACATTTCTATTCCCAACTAAACAGCATTTTGATGGGAAAAGTGAAAAAAAGAAAAGAAAAAGAAAGAGTGCTTGTTAGTTGCTAACTAGGGGCATTATGGTCAATTCGACAAGCATTTATAAATTATAATAAGAGCTCCCTACATGGAGACTTCATTATCATGGTACATGGATGGAGAAGGTAAGTGGGGAACAAGCTTTTTTAATCTCCGAAATTGATGAAGTTTGACTGAATTGAAATTACTAAAATGCCACTAAAGAGTTTTAATACTTTATTGATTAATTCGAACCACCCCATGAGTCCACATTAATGATGCAATTGAAGATTTGGCGATCGGAAAGAAGAAAACGGGAGTTTGAAAAAAAAAAAAAAAGAAAAATTGATTTTGAATTAATTGATTGCTTGGGGGGCATTAAATGATTTCATTCAATTAAATGTGATGCTTAAAACGCGTTTTCTTTTCTTTTTTCTCCTAAAAAGATGCTTTGACGACCTCGATTACCGTGAATTTTCCAATGTTTTTAAGCTTGCTGAGACCAATCGATTATTACTTCTAATAATGAAACTACATTTATGTTTATTTATGTTTGAGATACATGTATCGCTGCATTCAATTTTGTTTGACTATAACACAAAGTAGCTCGAGAACGTGGTCAAAGACGTATGGTGCTTCCTCACCAAAGCGATACTAGGTTCATAAAGAGTAGTTTTAGTTTGACCTACTAAATTATGTAGAAATTTAGATAGATGACAGTTTTTTTATTTCAATATGAATCTCTCTTTTTTTATTTAATATGAGAGTAGAATATAAATAATATTATGATCTGGTCATACTTAAGTGTCATTATCTAAGAGTCTTAATAATTGTAGCAATGTACTTCTTGTATTAATAAAAATAAAATTGTTGGACTATTCAATAGCATAAAACTTAACTCTCATCCGTATAAATACAGAGAGAGCGGTTTTTAATAAAAAAATTAACCGCTTTCATTTTATTTTTTCTACACCACAAACGATGTGGACAATTCTAATATGATACATTGATAAAGTGAATGAACATTTTTTTACTACTAAATCATATTAAACTACGGTTAACTATTTGTTTCTAAATTATGTTGCATGGAAGTTAATTACCATCATCAACATAGTTTGATTCGACTAAAAAATTTACTAAGTAACTTAATATCAATGGATAAAGATCTATTTAGACCTATCAAGATTAAATATTAATGTGTGCTTGAAAATATATTCCAATAAATACTAACAACTGTTCAAAACTTTTACTCTCATTGCGTTAGGAGATATTGATTTAGTCTCATAGAAAAACTTGCTATACATGGTGATAAAACTTGCTATACATGGTGATATGTGCATATGGTGGGAGTGAAGTGAACTCCCTATCATGAATATGAAGAGGAAGTGCACCTAAAGTATCTCGAATCATATTAGCTATCCATGGTTTTTAACTAAATAGCAAGTGATGTGACTTTTTATAGATTCTAATCACTCTCCATATTGTTAACCATTTTGTAAAAGTTGAATTACCCTAACTAAATATAGAGATCAATAAAGTCATAACCAAATTATCTATTCTATTATTTTAATATTTAATTTATAATAAACTAATTTAAAAATTCTAGTCAAACTATCTCTCATATTATTTTATTTATTTTTTTAAAGAAAAATATCGAGATTGATCATTGATAACATAGTTAGAATGATTTATTTTTATTTTTTAAGAGACTTGTCGAGATAGATCACTAATAACACAGTTTGAAAGATTATTTCCACAATCGGAGAGAAAAAAACTCCTATTAAGATGAGATTAACAATCAACACCTTATATTTTAAAAGACAGGGGTGAGATTATAACTATTGACCTTTTACGGTTAAAGTAGATACCTAATCACTCCTACTAAATGGTGATGTATGCTTGTTATTTTAATATTAATGTTTAGATAAAATAAAGATAAACTCTCTCTTCTATTATTTTAATATGAGTATAATTAAAAATACTTTTAATCATGTTATTTAGATATTACATTTTAAAGTTACTAGAGGATATAGTAATTTTTTCTTTTGTCTAATGTTACGCAATTAAAAAAAGAAACTTCGTCATTTGAAGTGGCAAACAAACTATTTTAGGTAATGGTTACCCATTTTATTGAATTTTACTTCGACATGTGACTCACAATTGAGACATTGGAACGTTTACGTCAATAGATTTTTCCTCATTTTCGTTAATAAATTTTCGATTGCCATATATATATATATATATATATATATATAAATTGTTATTAAAATTCTTACAACCAATCAAATGTTATTATCAAAATTTTTTATTGGATGACATTACCAAAACTAGTAAGTTAACCCTCTCTCTCTTTATATATATATATATATATATATTCATTCTTTTACCATTAATTACCACAATTCATTTTTAGTAATTTCATTTTTATAATGAAATCCATTAAAATTGAGTGGTGAAAATGAATGGTTCTAATTTTGCAGGCCTCTTTTATTTAGGGCTATTCTTATATGCTATAGCTTACTATTCACACTTCACTGTTGATAACCTATTCAATTATTTATTTTTTTGACCATTTTATTTGTGAAAATGATAAATTGTAAAACAAATAACAACACTCTTTGGAAAAAAACGTTGTACTCTCTATTTTTATTACTATTTCTAAATCTCTTTTACACCCTTACGAAGTATATAATATATCAAATCTTATTTCCTCACATCGGATTATTTTGGTCAATATATAACCAAAATTTTATTAAACTTATAATTTAATAAATACTTTACTAAATATTTTTTTTGAAAAGTAAATGATATTATAAATCTATATTTTATTTAATTCAAAAGTCGATGTTTATTTGTATAATAATCTTTTCATTTCACAACAGTACATATTTAAGTTTGATTTTAGTAACTTATTTTTGAATGTTAGTACCATTGATTTACATTAATTTAAAAATTAAATTTTCCTTTTGACTCTCCCGAAACCAAATTCCTGCTTCCGTCTGTGCAATAATGATTGGTAGATGATTTCTTTCACTTTAGGGCAATTACCATGAAAGATCTATATATATATATATACATACATACATACATTAATTTCAAGTAATTTGCAATCTTTTAATTTTTTATTGAACTGGTCTCTACATATTTTATGAGTTCAAATTAGCCCTACATATATATATATATTTTTCCTTAGTCAACTATAATTGTTGTAGGGATAAAATTATAATTCTATTTGGAAGTCACTACAAACACATATAATCGATTTAAGTAATTAATCCAAATCTTCTAACCTTAGTATGAATGTAATCAATCCAAATTAATCTTTTGTCCATCACAACTCACAAACACTTACCGCTTATGCACCAACTGGCATAATCGATAATCAACGACAACTTCTTATTTAAACGATAATAACAATGTTCGAATTATGAACATGTGGACTTGTTAAGTTAAATTTATTAAGTAAGCAACTCATTTGATAATCGGCAACGATAAATACACCTGGAAGCAATAATAGAGGCAACAACAATCAAACTCTTGAGCCTACAACCTCTCATTCTTCAACTTGATCTTGGTAGTCTGCAGTCTCTTAAAAGGTTTATGCTTCTATGTTGTTTTTGTTAGTTTATAATTTGGTGGGCTTGTGTTTGAGTAAAAAGCTATTGAATTTGTGCTTATTGGGTTTGTTAATTTGAAAGGCTAGTACAATAGATGATTGCTTTTGTTATTCATGAACAAGTGCTTGAGTTAGTATTTTAATGAAAAAAACTGGTACTCGGGTTAGTGGGTTTGTCATATCATTTTGTTTGTTGGCGTAGATTGTGTCCTTTTGAAATTTTTTAATGGGTTAGACATGAACTTAAGATTAAGGAAGCCGAAGAACAACCAACAATGCATTAATGAAGGAAATGAGAAACAGAAAATGTAGTGCTAATTCATGAGGCGGTAGAGGACACAAAATATTATTGTCTTTAAGGCTATTACTTTGATATGATAATAGGTTTTATTTATTTATTTTTAGATTGTTTTGCAACTATTTTTTATAAAGAGTGAAATTGATATTTCAATATTAAAAAACTTTCTAGATTTTTTTTAATAATTATATTAGTAATATTAATACACAAAAGATACGTTTGAACTTGACTCAAATTAGACAAATAAAGGATTTTTTTTTAATTACATTAGTAATATTAATATACAAAAGATAAGTAAAATTATTGTTATTATTATTTTTTTTAATTTCTGTTAAAGTCAAAGTTTATATATAATGTCGTTTGCCCTAACAAGAACCAACTTAGCCTGTCAGCCACTTACAAAAAATTATGAGACCAAAATTTGATAAAACATGAAAAAGTCCAAAATTGCTAAAAATTAAATAAAATTTTAGGAATTAAAAAAAGAAAAAATCAGGGACTTTGTTGTTGGTACTTGGATTTTTTTTTTCCAACCCCGCTTAGTATGTTGTTAAAAGAGAAAAAGAAAAAAGAAAAAGTAAGAAATATGTCAAAGGGGTTTTTGGAGTGATAATTTTTGTTTAGCAAAAATTGAGAAAAGAATATCATCATTATGTTGTTTAGATCTGAAGTGATGTGTGATATGTAAATGAAAAGACACGTTTATTTCTTCGAGGAACATTAATGACAAAGTTGAAAGCAATTTAGTGAAGAACTGTTCAATCAATAGACACTATTAATATTCACATGGATGGGCCTTCTCATCAACATGCTTTTTACCTCTTGCCATGGTTATGTCAGAACTCAGATGTCTTATTTAGCCTTTTTAAATCTTTTCACTTATTGGATTCAATGGCCAATGCCAATCACTGTTCTCTAATAATATAAAATCTCAGTTTTTCGGTTATTTATTATTCAATATCTTGCTTTTCCTTTAAATTCAAATGGGATCAATTAAAAATTTATCAAAACCTACTCAAATCAATTAATCTCCAAATATCGGTTCACATTATATAAAAATAATTACTAAAATCATATATTATTTATATAATCAAATATCTATTTTTATAATAAAAAAACCTATTATCGCAAACTTTATATAAAGATTTTTATTTTTTAAAGTTGACATCAAACAAGTTAAAATTTATAGGGATCAATTAAAATCTACTCTTATAATTGAAATACAACTAAGGCTAAGATCACCCACTGCTTGTACAACCAAAATATTGAGTCCCATAATGAGGGAGAAAAATACTTACACAATACTTGTGAAAAATGTTTGATGAAAATTGAACTTTTACCATCTTAATGAAAGAAAATATGCACAACCGCCTATACTAAAAGTTGATTTGCACCTTGATAATTAACCCTTATAACATCATATATGAGGATGCTAGGGATTTACCTCAACTTTTGTATTTTTTTATGGATATCATCTATTACGAGTGATTCGAACTTGGGGTATTGTTAAATTGAATGAATGCTATCCGACATATTTTCTTAAAATGAAAACATAGATGTCCAACCAATTATATCAAGACTGAACTTTAAGGAATTAAAAGAAGTTTTACTTGAACAATAAGAACAACCAAAACAAGAATGAGACAGAGACAAAATTATAGTCTTTAGAGTTTGTATGATTCAGAAAAAGAAGAAAAGAATGGTGATGATGAGATTCAAGGAAAAACACAAACTGTTACAGAGCTTCATTAAATTCAAATGAAACTACTGTAGTAAGGCATGGCTGTCATAAAAAACAACGTGGAAAAACACATTCACGCACAAAGAGTGACAGAGAGACTCAACTTTTGGACAGTTCCCCTGACATACTTACTAAGGTACTGAAAAAGCCATATAGATAACAAGTGAATACAGAGATAAACTCGATCAACACACTTCAACTAGATGTGCTGGATGGTATGTATCTTCTCTGATCTGATTATTTAATGATTGCAGAGAAGTTACAGTTAAACAATGGGGCTCTGCCCATCTGACCTCACTTTACTTACAAGCCTGGGCTGGCTTGAAGACTCAAGAAAGCAGTATCTCTGGATAGACATATAGTACTACAATTTGTTCAACAACGAGCTCGAACCCCATTTTTGTACCATCTGATTCGATTCAGGTGTGAGGAATGATGGGGATTTCAATGCATTGGGCCGATGTAGCAGGCCCATTAGGTTTGTGTAAGCCTGCTTCATAAAACAATGGAAAAGTCAATATACCCGACTATCCTTCATTATTGGCCTAATTAATGATGCTCCAGAAGCCACTCTCACATGTATTTTAATCAAACGATCTGTATAGTATGACTTCATCTTTTTTTATGAAATACAGATCTGCATATAGGTTGTATCTAGATATATTACTTTAACAGCCCCAGAGCGCCAGGTTAGAGAATAGATGACTATTTTATTTGCCCCTTTTTTGGTACTACAGAGTACACACTTTGATGCAAGTGGATCAATGTCAGGACTTCTATCACAGGATGAGACGTAAAGTTTTAATGATTTAGAATCTGACATAGTTCGAGGAGCTAGTTTTAAGTTCCTTACCATGAATAAGATTTGGGAGTTTGTAGAAGTAACTCAGTAACTAAAATTTCTTGCTCTTGGTTTCTTTTACCTGAAAATGTAAGGTCAGGTTAACAACTTATTAAGCATTTAAATCATGCGTTACCCTCCTTAAGCGCTTGCTTTAACCTATGCAATTAAAAAGAAGTCACATTTTATTTCAAAAAAAAAAAGAAAAGGGAAGTCACATTTGCTCTAAGTACATTGGTGTAATGACACCAACCCACCTACCCAACTTTCTATACAAGCAAAGAGCACGATTCAAACACCAATCCACAAAAGTACAGATAATTTTTTCACTTAATAGAGGTAGACCTCTCAAAGTAACATTTTAGATTGCGCATTAAAGTTTTATCTTAACTAGGTCTAGATATTTATCTGACCTAGTGTTAAGACATTTAAAAAAAAAAGAAGTCATATTTGTGTATCCACCTTCAGATTAACAACTTATTAAGCATTTAAATCATGCGTAAGCCTGCAAAAACACCTGCTTTAATATATGCTATTAAAAATAAGTCACATTTTGTGTACAATTTTAGAAGGAACCAGTTTCTATAGGTCCCATTACATCAAATATGCATTATTTCATGAAGCAACATCACTTGTTCAAGCAAGTTGACGTCAGGTGATATTCATATTCAAGAAACATGTCCCAGAAATCTCAGATGCTAATTAATTGAAGAAATAAAACATGTGTACAGCAGAACTGCCAATTAAAAATGCCGTCGCATTTAGAGCACCAGTAAAATTATTTACAGGTAGTCCTCCAGAAGGAAAGAGAGAGCATATTTATATCATATTTTCAGTGTCCAAGCTCAACTCTCATCAAAATGAAATGTAGACATCAATAAAAGGAAAAGAAGAAAGTAAAATACCTTTAATACATGTAACAACAAACATATAAACCGGCTCTTTCTATACTTTCTACTTGACCTTTTCTGCCGTCTGAAGAGGAAAGGATGTTTTGCCCAACATCAAACTGATATGTCTCACCGACAATTTAAATGTATCTTTCAACCATTTGGACAGCAAACTTGGCCTTGTCTCTTGCACTAACATTATATTGTGAATAAAAAAAAAGTGTAATTGTTTTGGAGGTAATTCTAGGACTACACGTGAACGTACAAATAGGCAAATTAACTATTGGCATCTGTAAAACTCAAAGTGTGGGGATAAAAAATGTAGGCTTTTATTAAATGAAAAACTAGGGTACATGCTGTGCAACTGAATAATTTGGATTATCACCATGAAAAGGGGCTTGCTCCCTGCAAAAAAATTTCATTTTCTACATCCTTCACCCACTGACAAACTCGGTTGCAAGTCTTTATCGCCAAAGCCTGCAGATACAATTGAACAAAACAAAATGTGAAAAGATAAGTGCTATTTCACCTTGTCAAACTACATTGCTCTAAATATACTAATCAAGCTTAACGATAGAGCAAGTCTCACAAGCTTACAAATGTCAGCATGTTAATTCCATAAGTAACTTCTCCTAGACCAATAATAATCTATTATGACTTCAATATTTAATCTTTTTATATAAAAAAATCATTTAAAAGTATATAAAAAAATCATTTAAAAGAGATTAAAGCCAAACAAGTAATAACATGGTTTTCACAAGTTTAATATAAAATAACTCTCATCTAAGGGATCAAGGATCAAACCTTATCTGCAAGTGGATCAAATGCAGCATAGAGTTCAAAATCTGGAGTAACCCAACAGAGGAGAACTGCCACAAGACAGAGATCATATAGTTTCACTCAAGCATATAAACAAAAATACAAGTCATTTATGCAATTGGTGGAATAAACCAAGTAGACTACACAGCAAAAGAAGTTCAGTGGTATCAACAGAAGTCCAATCTTAATTATCAGAAGAACGTGGACATTGCAACAGCTGTTACCCCACTGGAAGATACAGAACATGGACATCAAATGCCACAACAGCACAATATTAAGTTATCAAAGAAATAACCAGGTCCATAAATCGAAACACACAAATGACTTGAAGTTCTAAATGTAAAGAGCTGAAAAAAGCATAAAGGCAATTTTTTGTGTGAGAGCACATATTTTATCTGACAGGGGTGCCCTCAAGGCTTAACACGTTTCTATTAGTTATATAATGATGCTCATCTTTACAATTCTCATGGATCCTCAGGTTTGAGAAGACTATACACTTAAACTCTGTATAATCATAAAGAAGGCATGCTCAAGCTGGAAAGGAAACTGCTCATGTGATGATTAGACATACCTGCAATTTTCAAGTGCAGTAAAACCTAAAATCGAGAACAAGATAGAAAAATTTACCGTAGTTCTCATCTCTTCTAAATTGTGTTCTGTGAGGTCCAATGCCTTTCTCATGCATGGAAGAAAAAAGTTTCTGGTACGCTCTATATAACCTGCGACAGAAAGTAGTCATCAGACTGATTACAATAAGCAAAAAAAAAAAAAAATCTCCCCATAACAGGGATTCTAGCCAACCAAGTACAAAATTTAATAGTTACCTTTTCTTCTGTTGATGATTGTTAATAGGTGATGAGAACTCAGAGGATACATATTGATCCAGATATATACTGCGATAAATAAAATGCCAAAGTCCAGCAGGACCACCAATGCCAACACTTGATTCCCTGAATCTTTCAGGAGAATCTGTTAAAAGTCTCTGTTGGCTCAAACGATGGGAGATAGATGAACGAGGCAACGGATCAAGAGGCAAATCCTCAACTCGCATTCCACCTTCTAGCAAGGATCTCTGAACTTCACTGAGAACATTTGACTTCAAAAGAACCGTTTCAATACGAATCCTACAAAATTTCAGTCAAATCTCTCAATATATCATATGGCAGAATATGATATCTCATTAGCTAGAACATGAGGTAATAATACACCTTTTTTACATGCCTAAGTACAACAGAATTCCGTTAGATGATAATCAAATTATAACCACGAAAGAATCATAAAGTTTTGAATGGAATCAAATCCATTTTATCTAGGAAGTTGCAGTATAACATCTGAATATGTGATATTTACTAGCACTGAATTTGAGCATAAAAGCTTACCTGCAATCTTTAAGATGATAAAAGGCATCTGAACTAGTGGTAAGCAACATCAAGTATGTGTCATCCTGCCATATAATTACAGAATATCCATATCATTTATCAGACTCATAATGTGGTCAACATACAGAGCAAGAGTCTACAGCAGCAATTGCTGAATGTGAATAAGATAATTGAAGATAATTAATAATCCCTTATACAATCACAGACCATACTCAAACAAGCAAAATTCAAATGAGATAAATTTTGTGAACCCTGTCTCACTCACATCAAAATAATGGACGTAAGCATACAAAAATGCCATGGGATTATATCTTGGTAGGCAAATTGGTGAGAAAGATTCAGATGTCCTGCAAAAATCCGGAAACAAAGACAGACTTAACGCTCACAAGAAGGATTATAAACAAAAGACAGGCTATCAAATCAACTCAACTTGCCTAAATGATTCAGAAGACATAACAAAGTTGGCAAGTAGCAACATATCATCAGGATGAAGAGAGGCTTTTTGAGCACCAACAAGACTGATAACCTGACAGTTGAGCTTCCAGTCATTAAAACGCCCTATGAAGTAAAATATAACTGGAAAACAACTGTAGCCTTAGAAATGTGTGCTTAAGAGGGATTTACCTTGGATCTACACATTAGTAATGCAAACAGGACACCTGAATCAGCAACATCTTGCAATATAGCCCCCGCAGCTAGCCTTGTTGCATAAGCAAGCGGAAGACAAGTGTATGCATGAAGGAATGTAGCCGGGTTCCTGACAAAAGAAAATAATAATAATAAGGAAAATAGGCATTCCAATTTCCAGCCTCTTAGAGGAAAAATAAGGAAAACATGAAAAATAATAATAATAACAATAATAAAGCACAAGCAATTCAAGTAGAATATTGTTGATGATAAGGAGGATATGCATATAATGGAAAATGAAAATACGCACATATTAAAAGCACAATAGAATAAAACATATTATCTAAGTGCTTCCTGAACTGTAGACCTGTGGAGCTTAATGTACCCTTACACCACATATTTATTACAGTAACCCAAAAATTACCACCTCACCACCTCCTGGTTTTATTTTATTTTATTCTTATTTTTTTAATAAACAATAAACCATTTTGAACATCTCAACAGTTAACAACCAAGAGTGCATTACACCCCATAAAAAGCATACCTTATAAATATGAATTCAAATGTTAGTTAACCTGATTCCACTAGAAGAGTATCAGTCTTTCAATAATGAGCTCCTACCATCCTTTTTCTTCTTATTCTTCTTAACATTACTTCTGTTACTGTCAAACCATTCTTATTACTTTCTTATTTATCTCTATCGGATCTTTTACACCAAGAATGCAGACCATCCAATTGGTTCAGAACTTCAGATGCTTGAACCTTTTGATAAGGAGCAATAGTTGACCTTTGTATTACCTTGGAAGTTAAGACTGCATGTTCGAAGCTTGACAAACAGAGGCAGAACAGAAAACTAAGTGAGGGGCAGCCTATTGAAT